>JAJEKB010021113.1:100450-182973 GCA_022393335.1 Macrotrachela quadricornifera | reverse complement strand
AGCCCCGCTAGTCCCGTTAGTCCCGCTAGTCCCGCTAGTCCCGTTAGCCCCGTTAGTCCCGCTAGTCCCGTTAGTCCCGCTAGCCCCGTTAGCCCCGTTAGTCCCGCTAGTCCCGTTAGTCCCGTTAGCCCCGTTAGTCCCGTTAGTCCCGCTAGTCCCGCTAGTCCCGTTAGTCCCCTTAGCCCCGTTAGCCCCGCTAGTCCCGTTAGTCCCCTTAGCCCCCTTAGCCCCGTTAGCCCCGCTAGTCCCGTTAGTCCCCTTAGCCCCCTTAGCCCCGTTAGCTCCGCTAGTCCCGCTAGTCTCGTTAGCCTCCTGTGTACCTATATAAAGGGATACTATATATGTATACGTAACATACATACGCTGAATTCAAGAATTCCTCAGCGTCGTACCGCTTGTATGTTATCCCTTGTTTTGTTAAATTCTGTTCTGCGTGTTGGTATGTGAAATGGATGTGTTCTGCTGGAAATGTGCAATCATTTCTTAGTCCCGCTAGTCCCTCTGTCATGGTAAAAGTGAAGGGTTGGTTTTTTCTTCAAAATTCAATTTGAAATAAAAAAAACCATAGACTCAGATATTCGCATTTTTCTTGAGGGTGAGGGAGATCAATCTCCTTAATCCACCCCCCGAGTACGTTTCTGACACCGTCTGCAGTACTTGCACCATCCACACTATTACTACTTGAAATACCAGCAACTCTGGTTAAGACACCTCGATATGCCTAAAAAGAGAAACTCATATTTAAAAAACCAAGAAAAAAACCCAACCGGAGTGTTCAATTGTATGTTAATATGATAATTCTTGATTATTTTATTGACTATTTGAAAAGCTTCACCAACTTTTACTGGATCATTTGGTGCCATTTTGTTAACCAGTGTTTTCAACCAATTAATTCGAGCATCTCGTGATTGATCAGCCTAAATAATAAAACAAATCATCAAACAATAATATATTGATTTAAACCTCCTGAGTTACTGCCATCAATATTTTCTCGTTCTATAAGTTTTCCTTGAAGGCTTTACGCTGGAAGGCAAAAAAAATACGGAGGCAAGGAAGAATAAGAAAACTATGGACGAACATAAGGGCAAACAAGAGAAAAATATTCTTACCATTTTTTTCATTTTTCTTCTTGATCGATAGCAAATGATCAATTGAACACCAGCAATGATATTTTATGTGTGATGTGTACACCTTATATCTTCGAAGGAATAAGATATATATGAAACAGAAACATCGTTTATAGTCTATATTTATAGCAGAATAGACCACTAGATTATCGTAAAGCGCGTGATGGATACATTCGACACGTCCATCTATATTTTTTCTTTCTTCGAACTTTTATTAATCGAGGTTTATTCTCTATTATGATTTACATGAGTACATAGTATTTATTACTATAAAATAGAATACAGACGATCGATGATAATTATTTACATGCCTTGGATAAAATAGAAGAAATAGAAATTATAGATCAATACTCGATCTTTTGCGAAAGTTAATATTTGATCTTGAAGACATTCATGAACAAGGACACAAATATTGGAAATTAGACTTTTCAAAAAATTACTTTCTCGATATTTCTAATGATTTTGATTTGTTTTGTTGTAAAATTGATAGCAAATAAAAATTATGATCTGTTTTTCCGTTGATCTCTTCTAGTATACTAAATTCATGATGTATTGAAAACTTTCAGGTAATATTTGTTTCAACTGTTGATGTAATGGCTGTTTTGTATCAGTACAGAGAATCTTTAGATGAATGATGAATTGATCTAACATCTCTGCAGTTTGTTTTAATATCATAAAACAAATTGATTAGATCCCATCAGTAGTAATATTGACTTTTAAATCTATGTAAAAAGAATAGTATAGAAAGAATTTATTAGACATATATATGCGTCATCGATAAGAAACGAATTAAACTTACTTTTATGTTCTTATTTATGTTTGAAGAAATGTTGGCATATAAATAATGAAAAAATTAGATTGAGTCAGTCGACAAATGGTTCAATTTTTTTTAATTTCTTTGGGTATTTGAAAAGAAAAAAAATTGTTTTTAACTAAATTATTTTTTCATATTTTCAAGAAGACAACAATAGAATTTTTTGTCACATGTATTTTGACAGTAATTTTCTATGCATAATGTAACACTTTCCATGATTTGAATTATGTTCTACATTGTTGTATTTGCCAAATCTGTTAACATTTCAGAATTAAGTATATTTTTTCTTCTTCCATAAAATTCCACAAATAAAAGTCATTTTGATGTTGTCCACTTTGACATTCATCTGTATTTGAATTTTGAATAGATTCAAAATCATTTTTATTAAATTCTCTTTTTAAATTATATAGTTGTTTAATAATTTTACTATCAATAAGTAATGTTTGAAAAGAATTTTCAATTAAAGAAGAATGAATCAACGATGATTGTATCAGATTATCATGCATTATATTATGCATTAAATGATTCATATCAATTAATATTGTATTTTCTAAGAATCAAATAAGACCATTTACAATCATACTTTTATTATAATATTGTTTATTAATTTCATTTAATTTATATAATGGATTATTCTTATTTCCTATGTCTTTCCGTATATCTTCATTTGACTGACTCGAATATTTTTTATCAGATTCTTTGTTAAATTAAATACGAAAAAGTTCATGTTAAAAATTTATAAGACCATCTTTAATCACATCAAATATACATTCTAAAAACAAAAAAAGAAGATTATATTAATAATAATTCAGTTATCAAAAGCCTCTAGTAATTTGTCAGTTGCCATCAAAATATCTGTAAATTTCTGGCTATTAACTATCCGATGATTGTTCCAGTCTTCAAGTAATGTCTTGCGATGATTGTGATCATTTGGATTTCATATTTGTCTTTTGACTATGAAATATTCAAACCATTTTATGTCGTATTCACTTGCAGTATTTTTCAGTAATGATTTATATAAAACTTCATGTTTGTATATGTAATTTAAGAATTGAAATTTATGAATAAAAAAAAACAAATACAATTTTTTCCATATTACCCATTGTGACTTCTAATTTGTCAAAATAATCTTTTACTTTCATTTTCAATACATTGCTATTTATGATTGTTGATTGAATAGTTGATAGAAAGTGTTAAGTGATCTCATAGTTACTTGAAAAGTTTTTTTGTAAAAAATTAATTAAAAACACAATGTTTTCCAAATCAATTAAATGGAAACTTATTAAACGATAAAAATAATTTATGTTAGAGTTTTAATAATTATACCAATATATATTTTTATAAAAGTTGTATTTACACTTTTCTTTATAGTGGAATATTTAATCAATCAAAAGTAATTCAACCAGAAGGAAATAATGATGAAAAATTGATATAGATACATTCTATGATGTAGTTAATATATCGAATATGTAAAAGTAAAACAAAAAGACATTTTTTTTATTTGAAATAAATTAAATTTATTATTTTAGAAATTCAAATGTAACAAAACAGAAGAAAAAATCATATTATACAGTTAAAAGATTTAAAGCAGTTATTTATTGATATATTATTTATGATGTTTGATATAAATAATTATTTGAAAATATATTTTGATAAAATTATCTATACACAATATCAACACATACCATTCATGATATATATCCAGGTGATTCGATCCGACAATCGGATCGTATCGAATCCGACAAAGTGAGTTCGATCTGAGTAATAATAAACTAAACGATTAGGTACATCAAAACAAAAACAAAATTAGAATACTTCACATTTTTGTTTTACTTTTAATTTAAATATAAAAAGATATTTGTCTTTTTTTTAATATAAATTCACCATATTGTCGACCATTTTTATTCTGTTGTTTAGATGAGTAAAAAATCTACATCGGTCGCAATATTTTACAAGATTATCCATCATTTGAAGCAGGTCAGTATAAAAGAATGTAGTCATTAATAATGTTAATTTCTATTTCCAGGACGATGAAATTCAATATGTTTTAGATGAGATTAAATCAATAAGTCAAACATTTAATTACTCGAATAAAGTGCAATTCGTTAAGAAAGAAGAAACAAAACATATTGAAGAATGTAAAAAAATTATTTGATGATTTTCATGATTGTGCAGAGAAAAGTATTAAAATTGAAACAAAAGAATAAAATTGTAAGTGGAATTTTCAAAAATAAAAACAAAAATGAAATGTTCATTTTTTATATCTTAGACTTTCATACAAGCTGGAGAAAAAAAGAAATTATTAACTTTTAATAAAACAGCTTGTGATCATTCATTTTTTTATATACAGATATTAGCACATGATATATTAACAATTGCTGCATTAAATGGTCATTTACAATTATGTGAAAAAACAAAATTAGCAATGAAAGATATCTTACTCAATATATCATATATTGTTTAATATATCGATGATTGATATATCTTACAAGATATAAATATTAATAATATAAATAGTGTTCTTGAAGATGAAATATTTCATGCAGCATCAATAGCAAAAAATATCGCTTATATGGTGTTTGGGATAGTAATCAAGAAAAAACAATTGAAGAAATAATAAAAGATATTCCATCAAATGAATACATATCGATGATAATTGAACGTGCAGATGTTGAATATTTATTTGTAACACTTGTAAGAGAAAATAATGATGATGTTAATGATCACTATCGATCTGATAATACAACAACATGATAATAAACTGAAAATATAAAGCGTGTGGCACAAGTTCTGATCCTCTAGTGAAATATTTTTTTCTTAAGTTCCTGAAGTCGAAGAGACTAATGTATACAATAAATGTATACTAGATGTCTATATCTACTCAATGCCAGAATTTCAGCTTTCTACTTCTTATTGTCACCGAGATAGAAACATTACCAAAATAATAAGAATTTCTGCATTATACTTAGAACATATATGAATGAAAAGATTGTATTCCTACTATCACGTGTTCCTTCCGAGCAATTTTTGCTTTACTAGTATAACCCTTATGTTCTGTTACGTGTCATCATCGTTATGAATAAAAAAAAAATGATCTGTTTTCTCTACTGATCGTAATGTTCAGAAACAACGAAATGTGTGAACCAATCACATGGAAAGACAAAAATGATTCTCATATTGACTGAGTAAGTTGGTAGATAATTGTCGTTTCCCTAAATCATATTACAGTCTTTTTAAAATACAAATTGAAACTTCTCTCCAACACTGTGAAAAATTTTCCTTATGGAAAAAGCATCAACTTGTTACAAAGGTTAGAAGAACATTAACAAGAAACACAATCGACGATCAGCTAAAATCCTGGCGTCCTACTGCAATATCAACAGTAGCTTTTCAACAGCAAAGAAAAATATCTATGAGATTGAGAAAAATAGCTTCAACTAGAAATGTAACATCAGATCTAAACAGAAATGGAATAAAATGTTCTCCACGAACGGTGCACAAAACTCCACGAAAATTAAACTTAAAATGGTTGAAGACGAAAAAGTCTCAAAGATTAACAAGTCATAGTAAAATAAGAGTAGTTTGTGCTAAACAATTGAGAATGAAATTTGGAATTAGAAAAGAAGCATATAAATGGAAATGGAATAGAATAGTAAAAACGGATTTTTGTGACAATTCTACTTTAGAACCATTTCAAAGCAAAAGAAATGATGGTAATTGGGCAGAAGAAGATAAAACTATATCATCAGTTTTAATCAATGCACCATCATATGGACTTATTCCTGCTCATGGACCAATTAGTTTTACAAAATAGTTACATCGACAACAATTACAAGTAAAAAAGAGCAAATAAATGTATTTAACAAGTGATTTGTATACAAAATTTTAAATATAAGTGGCACCAGCAATAAAACAAGTATTTGAAAATATTGATGTGATGCTGATCTTTCAACATGGTCAAGATAGCAAATACAAGACGATGATTGGGAAGAATACTGTTGATTCTTTATTTGACGAACGTATTCATTCCGAATTAGGTGATGCAAAATTAGTTGATATTTAGCCGATTGAAAAAGTGTGGGTGTAATTAAAGAAAAGCTGAGAGGATTACATTTTAATAATGATTTCGATTTGGAAGATCAAGTAGCACAACGTTGGAGAACATTTACTGTGAAAAAAATGTTGTCAAATAATGGAAGGAATACCTGATCGACTAAAGCTAGTGATAGATCATGATGGAGAAGAAATAGTATAACCATTGATAAATGTTTCTTTTAATTGTTTAAAAGAAATTTCGATTTGTAAAACTGTTTTCGAGCACTACTTTTGATGAGACATTATAATGAAGTGTTAAAGATATACTCAAGTATTTCTGAAAATATGTCGATTTTTTTATTTTGGTAATTTTTATATCTCGGTAACAATAAGAAGTAGAAAGCTGAAATTCTAGCATAGATTAGATCTAGACATCTAGTATACATATACTGCATGAGGGGATCAGAACTTATGCCACACCCTTTATATATTGCTTAACTATACTTCGTCGTTCATTTCTTTATGAATGGTTAGACTGTTACCATCGCCCTCTAAATAAAGTGTGTTGATACTTTAAGTAGACAATTGTTTTTGTTTTTTTCTCAAGGCTTGTTTAAACTTTCTCAATAGAACTTTTCTTTAAAAGCACATAAAACTACATAACTTTTTCATTGGTCGTTTTGATGATTGCAATGTTTTCTTAATTTTCTATAAATGTACTTATTCTTTCAAATATCTGTAATTCTTGCAAGATTTTATAATAAAATAACAAAGAAATATAATTATAGTTGATATATATTAATGATGATAATAAAGCACAAGATTCTTGTCTGGCGGCGCATTTCTTACTGCAAAAGGCAAGATTCTGCCCGGAAGAATACCACAAGAATGTCAAGATTTGGTTTTTAGGTAAGACTCTTGGCTAATAACCAAAAAAATTAAGAATCTGGAAAGATGAAAAGCAAGATTGTCGACTAGTAATTTCATGTGATCAAGAACACGCACTTGAACATAAATTTTATTGGCCATTTCACTTATCCGTTGACAAACTTCTGATAGATCTATCATTTTTAACATTGTTATTAATTTAACATAAGTTTTTTGAACAACAATCATAGTAGCTATTATTAAAAAGTTCTATCAAAGTAAGATGAAATAATCATGATCAATAAATCATAAATGAATCTGCCTAAATAGGAACCGTTCTAAA
This sequence comes from Macrotrachela quadricornifera, assembly GCA_022393335.1. NCBI lineage: Eukaryota > Metazoa > Rotifera > Eurotatoria > Philodinida > Philodinidae > Macrotrachela > Macrotrachela quadricornifera. The sequence goes on along the minus strand of JAJEKB010021113.1, from coordinate 175,787 downwards.
AGTAGTTACCCTTCATTGTGGATCATTATTGATAAATTGAATAAAGTGCATAAATATAGATTTTAATAACAGAATAATATTTTCCAAATAAAACAATACTATTTAATTTATTTCTTCTTCAACCAATAATTTTGACAGAATTATTGTAATAAATTCTCCATATCGATCAAACTGAAAATTACTAAAGTATGTAATAAAGAAGACAAACCAAAATAAATGTATTCAGAAAATTAAACATAATGTTGTATCTTACCTTATGAATATATTGTATCTACTGTCTTTAAAGATGCAACTATAATATGTATCTTGATAGAGAAAATCGAAGACACTAATAATATGAGGGCAAACTAAAAGCTTAAATATATACGTTATACTTGCCATTGGTCATGGCGTATAAGATAAACAATTTAATATGGAGATACGAGTATATATTCGCATGAAGTTAGTAGACGATTTACTTTGCAATGCTGTCGAATCTATTAGTCTTCTTTTGGCTTGTTAGAATACGCGATTGCTCAGCAGATTAATGAACTGTATCTTCTGCTTATCCAAGAAGTTTTCTAAATTAGATTGAGATATTTGTTATTTTATTTTCATTATTATTTTATTGAAAATTCATGTAGCATTGATAAACAAACTAAAAATCAACAATAAAGAATGTATGAAGATGACATTTGATTTTAAAAAAAGCAACACACAGTTTATAGAACATTGTAAAAAATGAAAATGTCGATTTTCATCGTATTAAACAATGTCAATGATGTGCAATACAAACATCTGTAAGCGAATATTGTTTTTTCACATAATTAAGTCTTTCGTCGATTTTGAGAGATAATATTTTCTGCCACACCTGCTTTTTAATAAAATATAGACCGTTTCTAGAGTGTTTACAGGATATCCGAAAAGTCATTTAACAAAAGTTTTTTCGTATTTCTTCGATACTTTTGTGCAAAATCATCTCCTTACATCGAAATACAAAAAAGTTGTTTTCTTTCTCAGATGCCATTCATTGAAAAATCGAGTTCTGGAAAAATGTGTATATTGAAAAATTTTTAAACTTTTTCTTTAAACCAAATTTTCAAGAAAAGCACTACAGATAGTCGAAATAATTAAAGAAAAAAATACATAACGTTTTCCTGGACATATGAAAAAAAGCAAAATTTTTATATTTTGATTCAAGATGATGCTTCTGCATATTACTGTCGAAGGTCATTAGAATAAATAAAAACTCAGTGTATTCATCTATAATGTAAAAACGAATTTTATATAAAACTAATGAAATATCAAAGATATAGAAAAAAGCTTTTATTAAATTCCATTCAGGACATCCCTTACATTTACTTAAATCTGATAAGACTTTTTATAAAATTCTTTTCGGTCTTATAAGCGCAACAAGGGTAATTAAAAGGAAACGTTCGCGATAGAAAATATTAACTTTCTCTTAATCTCAAAGAACGTAACATCCTTCTCAATCACATTTATTAAACGAATCCCACAAAAAAAATTAATTCGATTCATCAAAAACTATTCATGTATAAAAACTAGAGGACTACGTAATCCTCTTATAAAAATACGTTGTTGGCATTTTCATATTCCTTGTCAACGATTATATTCGTTTTTTCAAGGACGCGTTGTTTTCGAGCATTTTTATGATATGATCTCCTGCACTAGAATTGATTTGATACCACGTGAGCAACAATGTAGTGATTGTCTGTGCAAAATAGTGAGTGCATAGGTGAATAAGAAGAATAATGATGAGATTCATATTACTTTGTTTTGTTCTAAAGCAGCGGCTAAATGTTGTGCTCCTTCATCACGGATTTCATTGCACTGGAGGTTTAATGTGAAGAGTGTCTGTGTAAAATAGTGAGTGCATAGACGAATTATAAGAAGATTGATGTGATTCATATTACTTTGTTTTGTTTGAGAGCAGTGGCTAAATGCTGTGCTCCTTGTGGACCAATTTGATTGTACGAGAGATTCAATGTGGTGAGTGTCTGTGTAAAATAGTGAATGGATAGATGAATAAGTAGAAGATTGATGAAATTCATATTACTTTGTTTTGTTCTAAAGCCTTGGCTAAATATTGTGCTCCTTCATCCCCAATTTTATTGTACGAGAGGTTCAATGTGGTGAGTGTCTGTGTAAAATAATGAGTGCATAGGCGAATAAGAAGGAGATTGATATGATTCATATGTATTACTTTGTTTTGTTCTAAAGCAGCAGCTAAATGTTGTGCTCCTTGTGGACCAATTTGATTGGACGGAAGGTATAATGTGGTGAGTGCCTGTATAAAATAGTAAGTGCATTGGCGAACAAGAAGAATATTGATGTGATTCATATTACTGTGTTTTGTTTTAAAGCCTTAGCTAAATGTTGTGCTCCTTGATTACCGATTCCATTATCCCAGAGATTCAATGTGGTGAGTGTCTGTGTAAAATAATGAATGCATAGGCGAATAAGAAGAATATTGATATGATTCATATTACTTTGTTTTGTTCTAAAGCCCTGCTTAAATATTGTACTCCTTTATTATCGATTTTATTGTACTGGAGGTCCAATGTGGTAAGTGTCTATGTAAAATAGTGAGTGCATAGTCGAATAAGAAGAAAATTGATATAATTCATATTACTTTGTTTTGTTCTAAAGCATTGCCTAAGTGTTTTGCTCCTTCAATACAGATTTCATTGTATTTGAGATCCAGTATGGTGAGTGTCTGTGTAAAATAGTGACTGCATAGATAAATCATAAGAAGATCGATTTGATTCATATTACTTTGTTTTTTTCTAAAGCAGCGGCTAAATACTTTGCTCCTTGTGAACCAATTTGATTGTACGAGAGGTTCAACGTGGTAAGTGACTGTGTAAAATAGTGAATGGATAGATGAATAAGTAGAAGATTGATGAAATGTATATTACTTTGTTTTGTTCCAAAGCAGCAGCTAAATGTTGTGCTCCTTGTGGATTAATTTTATTGTACGAGAGGTTCAATGTGGTAAGTGTCTGTGTAAAAAAGTGTGTGCAAGATGAATAAGAAGAATATTGATGCGGTTCATATTACGTTGTTTTGTTTTAAAGTAGCGGCTAAATGTTGTGCTTCTTGTGTACCAATTTGTCTGTCCCAGAGGTTCGATATGGTGAATGCCTGTGAAAAGTAGCATTCAAGTATACATTATTAAAATATTTTATGAATAAGATTTAAGTTTTATAGAAATTGCCAGAAAGTTAAAGAGAAATTGTAAAGATATATTTGTCAATGTTGTGTTAAGAAAGGAAACCTATGAATAAAAACACAGAAGCATACTTGGCTATCGGTATTAGTATAGTTGAAGCATCTGAACTAGACTATTGTTGGAATGAATTACATAGAAATAATAGAAATTGGACAATATACAGTGTGGTATTTACTGGAAAATATTTTGAATCAGTTTTGTGAGAACGAGAATGTGGAAAGAAGTTTAGATGTTGATAGTTCCAGAAGCCACGTATAGACATAATAGAATATTTTTTCTTAGGAAGTAACTTGCCACAATACTACAAGCAAAAGAAGATTTTCTCATGAATTAGGCGTGATTATTAAGAAACTTCGATGAGCTAGATCGCGTGGTTCGCAAGTTTCTCATTTCATCTTTTCTGAGGATTTATGGACTTAGTACATGAGAATGGTTAAAGGAGTTTAGAACTCAGGCTTTTTGAGGTAATGAGTTACATAATATACTAAAATAAACGATCTTTAAACCTCATTATTCTGATCACTGGCGCTCAGTATTTTATAGTTCGACAGTCACCTGAAACATGTAATAATTAACATTCTAGATTACAAATACTAATCCATTCAAGCGTTTAAAATTGATTGATAGATAATTTAACACTACTTAACTTTTTGAATAATGAATGATAATGAACATTAATTGAAATATTCGAAAAAATTTACTGTATGTTTAATTTAGTAACCTCTTTCACTTCAATCTGATTTTTGTTCTATTGTTATTGGAAGTAATCAAAGTCATCATATTCATCATTATATATTATATTGTCATAGAGATGTTTTAGTTCTATTTTACAGTAAAAGTTCTTAAGAAAAAAAATTATTTTGAATATATATCAAACCAAGTTGAATTATCATAGTCAAGCAAAAAGACTGGGAAAGAAATCTGTAGTCTGTTGCGAACTTTAAAACTGCCTAATTTTATAATCTTCAATTGTTACTTCAGATTATAATAGTTGCTTCCGTAGTAGAAGATGAATAGTATGATGAGTCATTTCTACAAACTAGTGTCAATAAAAAAGAACGCACTCAAATTATTATAAATCATTTCATACATCATATTTTCGCTTTTTTCACCATTAAAAAAGAGTAACTTTAATACTTTCAAGAAATGTCTTGGTTCTGTTTTGTATTTCCTAAGATATCGTAAAGTTTTGTAAGCTCACGAAATTTCCCATAATACTTGTATATATCCTTCAGAGTTTATTATGGGAAAATAATGCATTGAGGAAAAAAACATAATGTTATTTAAAAGATGATAAAAATATGATTTTTTCATAAAAATAACTATTACCAGGTATCGGTGATATGTGTCTGTTATGACATTCAGTCTTGTGCAAACATTACGACACGACAGTAGAACTGTTGGTTGATCGAGATGGTCGAAAATTCTATAAACCAACTCGACCGGTAGTGTATGAAATGATAAAATCATTTTGTTCGACATTGATGCTGCTTTCTTCAAATTGTGTGTGTGCTATCTAAAATAGTCGATTTCTTTTTAAAAGGTCGTTTATATACGCTGTGTTATAAAATTTATTTTGGTGGTGCAATTTTTTCTCCATGTGCAGAAATGCAAATATGTAAGACAAACAGTGAAATTTGAAGGCCTTATAGAAGCAATTATATATTGCGTTCTTTTTATATTTCATACAAAGTATTGAATTGCTTGTATGCTGATTTTTCATTTTTCTCCGGCAACTATACGACCATGTAACTCACACATTTTTTTTTGGTTTAAACCTATTACAAATTTATTAAGAGAAGAATCGAATGAATGGCTTTATAGACAGTGAAAAACTAAAATCCAAATGTCATTAATAAAGATAGAATATGAATAGAGAGCGTTAGTTGTCAGTTAATATATAAAAGGTTATGTATGTGTTCGTGATACATCTACAGCACATGATTGCGGTCTCGAAAATGAACATTAAAATGTTTGAAACGTCGAAAAACTAAATAAATAATAGAATAGAATAGAATAAAAAACAAGTAGCGCTCATCCTACGGATTCGCCGACCCTCTTCTGAAAGAAAATTTAGTGTGATTATCGTTCAAAATAATTTTCATTTGGATTATCTTATATTTCAATTCCCTTGATTCCATAAAAGCTACGAAACAAAACACCCACTCTAGCGATGCTCGTTTTATAGAAATATTCCTATATAGATTCATATGTAAATGAGGAGCAAACCTCAAGTTCGAGTTCTTCATCTTCGATTGAATTTGATCAAGTCTAATACAGATATCTGATCATATTCAGTAGTTTAGGACGCCATATTTCCTAATCCTGAACTCCGACTTTGTTTGAACAAAATTGAGAGACAAACATTCATGTCTTTTTAAGCGCAATATTTATCGCTAGACGACTGGTTCTTTAAGAAAACGGAATTAGATACGGTACAGATGTTTCAGTTTGTTCATCAAGTTCAATAGCATGACCAGGTGACGATCACTCCAAACCACAATATCATGAAGAGAATATCTGTTTTCAAACTAGAAAATTTCGGATAGCCTCTTAAAGTTTTAAGACGACATGACTACATATCTATTTCTGCTTACGCTACAATAAGCAAATAATACTATGTTAGTATTCAAAATTCCTTTACTGGATATGCTCTGTTACGGAAGATATCTAATAAAGAATTATTTTTCCTCAAGAATCGAGTTATTTGAGAATGTATTAAGGCACCTCAAATTTCACTTAATGCACTTATGATAAACTTTTTAAATCAACGACTAGTCATTCGTCGGTCTCCTTCCGGTCGATCACTCGCGACTAGCCATTTCCATGTAAGGTTTATTTTTCTGTCTGTCTTCTATCACATTAGGTTTCTCATGCGCACAAAAGCAGCTTATTCATAACATATCGAGAAACAATCGAAAATTTCCAACACTCAGATAACGTTGGGTAGTTTTCATTAGGTTTCAATTTCGTTTTTGTTTTTACAAAATGGTATTTTGCTGGATTCGTTATCAAACAAGATTAATTAGGCTCTTTGGAAAATTCACTTAAATTACTTGAAACTTATTTTAAAACTATGCTTTGAATTAACGTTCTAAGTCAACATCTAGTCGTTTCCATATTTAACACCGCTACATCCTTTAGTATTAGTTTAGGTTTCAACCGAAGAGATGCATCTCGTTTGAATTCCTCTTAAAAAGTTATTGGACATTTGTTAATACACTCATTAAGGAACTCAGAAACGAGAACAATTCAAAAATTGCTACCAATAGAGTACATTACATTGTGATCTAGAAAAAATCTTTGCATATATGAATGTTATTCTAAGGCTGATGTCTATGAAGACTCAACAACAGGACATCAAGCAGCCGCTCCGTATCTTTATATACTTCTGTATAAATCTTACTCAAAACTCTGACATATAGTAATGTACAAAGAAAAATATTTTTATTAGAATCAATGTCGAACATAGATACAGGACCCTCGATTATTCTAAATTCAGACTTAAACTAACAAGGAGTTCATTAAAAAAGCTAAGAAATAGATTAAAACACCTTTTATTCGCTGCGAATCTGAATTTTCTGTACTTGACAACGGTCAGTCAAGTATTATCAAAAACTATGATTTATTCATTTATCATTAATTAATAACTAAAAATATTGAAAAACTAACATCAGACTTGAGTTCTCCGTAGCAAATTATCTTTGGTGACTTTTTACTGGAAACAGTTCATGTTATTGATTATTAATCATTTGGTAAAACCCATTCAGCCTTGATTTATCGATCGTCGGTTATCTTGAATCAAAATTTTCAAGATAAATAACAAAACGGACTATTAATTGTTTTATTTACTTATTATTAACCTCAAATTTGACTCGAGATTCGAATTTTATACCTTCGATAACCCTTCCTAGAGTTTTCTTATAGAACATCACAAGTTTTAAATATTCATCTAGACGACACTATTTTCTGATTGGGATAAGTACACAAACATACCTGTAAAACTACAAACTTATTTTATGCTATATGATCTCTGCTTCAATTCGGGAAACAAATTGTTATTTTCTTAGAAAAAAACGTTCTGTAATCAAAAACTCCTTTCAAATTTTTACAAAAACTAATGCTATCGATCGATTTCTTGATCTAGACAATCTTTGATCAAAATTTTTAAAAAATCGTTTTTTCTCAGTCTTTTTTGAAAACAACTAACGCTCGTCAAAGGTGACTCGCTTAACACTCGACTGAATCCATTCTATCTACTTCAGGAATCATTAATAGATAATTAGTCCACAAATGTGACGATATAACCAGCTTAGTGCGAAGGAATCTCCAACATTTTATAATTTCTAAAACCAAAAGTATCAATCTTAAATGTGAAAAATATCAAGCATCGACGATTTTCTCATCATAGATAACATTTTTTGACTTTTATGGTACATTGGTAGAGTACTGCCATGAATCGCTTGGACTATAGTTCATTCGGAGTTCATAACGAAAAACTGAGACAAAACGTAACGTTCCCATTGATTTCAGCTGAGTTACTTTAGCCTGATCTTATACCCTGAGCAAGCACACATACAGAGCTATGTTTTTCATATGACTCCTTCTCTCAGTCAAGAAAACAGGAATAAAACATCTCACCTCAGTTTTCATTGGAATTTCCGGTAGCATTTGTTCGTGGTGATCTCCTGATATAAGAAAAAACACGTGATGTTTGAAATTAAGTGAAGAGGAATTTGGAATGACAACAAGCAAATAACACCATATTAGGATTCGAAAGTCCTTTAATGAATAGGTCCTTTTTACGTTAAATGTCTAATAAAGAATCATTTCACCTCATGAATCAAATCATTCGCCATTTTCTCAAAGTGCCTCAACTCTCACTTATTGTACTTATGCTAAAGCTTTAAAGTTAACGTGTAGTCGTTCGTCAGCCTCCATCCGATCAGCCACTTACGACTGATCGTTTGTATATTTAACGTCACTATATCGATCGATATTAGTTCAGCTTTGAAGTTAATGAATGCATCTCATTTAACCCTTTGAGGCCCGAATTTTTTCTACTGAGCAGAATTTGCTGAAATTTTCGGGATACATTGGAGCTCTGTAGTGGAGAGTCTAGGATACAATTTTCAGCTCTATACTATGGCAATTGAGCAAGATATTTGCCAAACAGGGATAAAAAATAGCCACTTTGTGTTCAATATTTTTCGGTTCAAGCTCGCGTCATAGCTTTTGTTTTTCATTTTGTTAGAAAGAGCACATCGAGATGTGAGGCATCACAAAAAATCTTTTTTTCGGATTCTCACTGTTTTAATGGAGAAAATGAATCATAAGTTTCACGACTCAAAAACCATGTCAACAATGAATGTCTAATTACATAAATATTTATATACACAAGTAATGCTCGTCTAAAGACTCGCTCAGCTCTATCTCGTAGAAATCGTGTCTCTAAACTATCGTCAAGCTATTCATTTATAAAATTGAAAAAAACCGAAGTCAGATTCAAGTTCCTCGACCTCAATTGCTCTTGACCAAACTTCATAAAAATTAATATTCTTTGTTAAAAATTTGTCATTTCTTTGAAAAATTGATTCATAAAAAAATTAAAAAAAACTGACTTCAGATTCGAGTTCCTCGACCACCCTTCGGTCAACCTTTATGTTCTTTCGACCCTCTGCAGACATACAAGCAAGCAAACAATTTATTTCTGCTAGACTCCTCTCTACGAGAAAAATAAAAATAAGGCTTAATTTAAAAAAGAAACTGTAGTTCTCTACATCTTGATATGCTCTTTTCAACAAAAAAACAACTAAATATACTGAATGAGCTTGAACAGAGAGATCTTGGTCACAAGATCAAAAGATCATAAACCAAGAAAACACGGAAAAGATTTTTTGTTTTTTAGAAAACAAGCATGTTTTTCAAGCAGTCAATTACACAAATTATCAAAATTTTTAGCCAAAAATAAAGTTTTGAATAAAAAATCATACTATATCTGAAAGATTCAAGGACGCGTTATCTTCCTACGCATCTATCTTAGTTTCAAAATTCCTGACGAAAATTGACTTCTTTGGGAGGCTGAAAAAACACGGCGCGGTGTGTTTTTTAGTGTTTTCCATATACTCTATCGCCAAAGTAGTTTTGTACGGATGTTCACCAGTTTTCAATATTTATTGAAAACATCTCCAAGATTTTCAAAACTCGGAAGATGTGAAAATTCTTGGGGTGAGAAATATATATATCTTACTGGATCTCAAAAGATTAACGTGAATACAATAAATAAGGTTTATTCCATGAAGAAATGAGTTAAAATGACGATTATTATTTATATATGAATCACAGATAGGAATATTCCTATAAAACGATCATCACTAAAGAATGGATGTTAGTTTCCTAGCTTTCATGCGATCAAGAAGACTGTGAGATATAATATAATCGAAATCGAAATTAATTTCTATGATAATTATACTAAATTTCTTCCAGAAAAGGGTCAGAGAATCCATTGAATGAGTGCTACTTGTTATAGAAATAACTATAATATTTTTTTATAATGAATATTTCTGTGCATTGGTATTATCTGGTTTGGAAACATTATATGCATAAAAGACAAAATGGGCGCAAATAAAATATTTCTGAGACGATAATACATTTTGCTGTGATAGCAAGGATATTATTTCGGATAAAATGATAAAGATTCTTTTTCTTGTGTTTTCTCTATCGACGATGTTTTGCTTACTTCCTTGTCATCATATTTAAGAATAATTCATGACATCAGTAACAGTTTCGCATAAGATAGAAAAGAAATAACACATTTCTTTTCTTCTATAAATACTAAGAAAAGGAAATATAGCATATTGTCTTTCTCAAAAAAACATAAATATGTCGTTTCTTTCACATATAGTAAGTATTTTAATCATTTGATAAGAATATAGATTTGAAATATGATTGTATAAATTAGTTGATATTGTTTGTTATAATATGGGTAAATTATAACAACATTTCCATAATCGCTATTCAATCGAAAAGAAGTGAAACAGTATACGAAGAAAATCCTACTGAAGTTGTAAAACCACAACGTCGTGTGAAATGCGATGAAGATCGACTTTTAAGTCAAGGTGATTTGGAAGAATGTATTAAAAATACAGATGTTATTCAACTTAATGTTGGTGGTGAAATAATGATGACAACTCGTGAAACACTTACTCGTTCTCCAAAATCAATTCTTTCAATGATGTTTAATGGTGATTGGGAACAAAGATTACCCATGGATAAAAAAGGAAATTTTTTTTTAGATTTTAATCCAATTCTTTTTCGTCATTTACTTGACCAATTACAAATATTAGATAAAAATAATATAATTAAATTTCATCCTCCTTCACAACCTTCACTTATTGAACCATTCAAAAAAATGCTTAAAAAATTGAATCTTAATCAATTTTCATTACTAGAAAATAACATTATTACTTTTAATGTTGGTGGTCAAATTATTACAAATCAACGTAAAACATTTGATCAAATATCTAATTCTACCTTGGGTAACATTGTTAAATCATTGAACATTACAAAATTTGATAACAAAAGTAATGTTTTTCTTGATTATGATCCGAAATTATTTCAACATTTGATTAAACAACTGAGAAAAAAATCACCTAAAACTATCGGTTGTTCAAAAGAATTGTCGAAACAAGAAAACATTTTTTTCACAAGATTATTCTCTGTTTCGAATGTTTGTGGTAAGTAAAATACATTTCATATTAGTAAAATTAGATTTCTCTTTATTTTTTTATATAATTAAGCAAATTTTATAATACGATTTCCTAATTATATAAATAATTAATATTATTTCATAGGTAAATGGTGCATACATTAAAGTACATTTTTATCTGGTTTATTTTAAATGAATCAATTACTTGTCGTACGATTAACTATTTAAATTGATTGAATTTCTATATTGAAATTCTAGCCAACTCGAAATTATTGAAAAGTCAGAGAAATAATAAGCTTTAGTAAAAATTTAGAGGTGAAAGCTTTAGCTATAAACAATATCAAAAGTTTAGCAAAAAGAAGTAGAGAAAAGACTAAAACTAAATATGTTAATATAAATTTTTCTTTAACTCGAGAACAATGGAAATTGGTTATCTTCTTTTACTCTTTGGTGTTTTGTAATCTTTTTTGAATTCGAGATAAAAAAAGAAGTATATAGGGCGTCCAGAAAGTCTACAGTGTTAGAAAAATTTGAAAATCTCCATTACGGGGCGAGCAAACGGAGTGATTTTTTTATCAATAATAGAGGCATATTAAAGCTTCAGATTCATAAAGACATGCCTAGAGAAATTCTTTGTTAATTATGTTGTTTTTTTTTCTTATCTGTGAAAAAGTAAACATTTTTTTATTGAGATCATTTATGATACTTTCCAAAGGTTTTCTCTAACCTTGTCCGTCTGGATTTAAAGTGTGAACATGCCGCTATTATAGGTAAAAAAACCAGTTTGTTTGGTTGAGCTGTGGCTGGAATATTCAATATTTTCTTGGTAAGGTAGCTTTTGGCTCACTCTGTTACTATCTGTGAAAAAGTAAAAATTTTTTTGTTCAAACCAATAATGATACTTAACAGAGCATCGCTCTAGACATGTCTTTATGGATATAAACTTTGAACAAGCCTCTATCATCGATAAAAAAATCAGTTCGGTTGCTCGAACTGTAAGGGAGATATTCAAATTTTTTTTTGGTAAGTGACTTTTTAAACACCCTGTATTTATTAAAGAAATTTCACAAACTGGTATGCGGCATCTTAATATGCCAATATGATCTACAAACGCTGAAAGTTTCACGCGATTTAGAGAAACTCGACGTAAACGTGGTTGACGTCCCATGAATTATCTCAACCGTTACCAAAACTTGTATTTGCGTCTTTATGCATCTGTACTAGTACTCGCAGAAGACCGTACTTGCCCACCTCTACATAGTATAATATGACACATTCAGCTTAAGTAAGGTGATCGGTATTTAAACTGGAGATTTAGACGATTGATACTCTATATGTTCATTTCTCTAATATTTCATTTAGAAAATCCTGTCAAGAACCCTAATGCCATCCCGAAGAAAACCTAGTTCAATTCTACAAAGATCCTGTCATGATACTGGACAAAATCTTTGAGGAATTCCAATCACATTCTAAAAGATGAAAGCAAAAATCTTTTATTTTTCCAATTTGAAAATTTGAAATTCGTAACAGAATCCTGGAACTTCCTGGCTACAAGCTTCTTCCAGGATTTAATCGTTTCTTCAGGAAAAAATATCGAATCCTTGCAGGATTCTGATCATATCTTTCCAGAATCTTGCGCTGAAACATCAATGATTTTCCTTAGAGCTATTACTCGAAACAGACAGGCACTCAGATCTTTCGTTCTTTATATTTTGTCCTTTACTATTCGTCCTAAATACTTTTGTTCGATTTCATTTCGTTTCTTTACACTTCGTTCCAATTCAATTTTGTTCTAATTATATCTCGTTCCATTACATTTGGTCCTCTTACACCTCGTCCCAAAAGCTAAGTAATCATTTTTTATAACGATAATATGAAATAAAATTTATTTAAAATCATTTAAACTCATACTTTCAAGTTCATCGCAATTTGGTTTAAATAATCTTCAATATCATAAAAATTGTACGACAACGTGACTGTTTTTAAACGTGCATCAAGATCTACATACACTTTTTTCTTTTTTTCTGAAAGTGTACCAGCACGCCGAGATTGTTCACGTAGAATACATTTAGTAAGTTTGACGATAGAGGGATGTTTACTCGATACTCGATTGTTGAATGCGTGATGCTATCCTTCTACCAAACTGTTTGATTTTGATAAATCCTGAATAACTCTTTCGTATATATTCCTAAGCTTCAAGCTGAATTTTGGTGGATCACCTTGAATACCTAAATAAGGATTACGAATTACTGAAGGCATCAAATAAATACGTTTAAACGAACACAAACCTCGACCTTTCTTTTGTCCAACTTGAACTCGTTCAAAATCATCAACAATGAATGCATAACCCTTTACCACATTTGAAATAGGTACGAAGGCAAGTGCCATTAGCTTCTTTACGTTCATTCGAAATTCATCATTGGTGGTGTATCTATTTTGAAAACCTAATGTCCACACTTCCCACCAAAAACATTGACTCATATGAAATAGACGTTTTTAGACAAAAATCGCATGAAAAATGATCTATTGGATGAACATTTGGAAATTCTATTTTAATTGACTTGAGTGTTGCACTTTTAAAATCTACTCAAATAGATTCAGGTTCAAAGTCATGCTGCAACAGTAACTGTTTGAAAAAATTATTGTAATTATCAGTAGGTTTGCCAATAAGTAGGACATATGTGAGAGAAATAGTTTGAAGGGAAAACATGCCATGAACAATAAATAATTGATAATGGCTTTTTGGGCATATCTATATGAGCGAGTTGTATATAAAAAGATGAGTTGTAAGGGCGTGCATTCACTAAAAGTTCCGTCCATAAACCGCTGTTTACATTTCTTTAAAATCGATAAATTTTGATGACACGTAACTATCAGCATCAAATGATCTCCAGATAAGATGAAATTCTCCCCACGATCAGTTAATCGAAATATATATACGGCAATTGACCATTTTCATCAAGTTGTACTGGTGGTCGTTCACGACAGATTATTTGCATTAATACGTTATCCATTGGTAAATCAACAACTGCATTTACTGAAATGATACGTAATGCATCAAATAATATGGTGCTAGTGACTTCATTTGATGATGAACTTCGAGTTTTAATTTCATTTTTTAATCGAACAATATGAACATGATTTGGATCAGGTGCATCACTATGTTCCGATGGTTCTTTAATGAACACTTCCATCTGAATATTCGTATGACATCAACCTGTAAAAAACATGAAAGGAAATTCAGAGATTATACTTAATTATTTTTTTCTTACTTTTACAATTTCAGTCTTCACAACGAAATATACGTTTTTTCTTTGTCATACAATGTTGAGTGTATAAATAACCCGTATACTATAATATCAGATTCTCTCGAGAACTTGTCAACACTTGAATCTGGCTCATTATCTCACTATAAATACGAATTCTTTCAAGATAGTAATACGTACTTGTACAAATGAACAAGTAAAAGAGAAATAATTTAGATTTATGTATAGAATAGATAGAGGACATTTATCTATTTTCAATTGGTCTTTGAAAACCATAATGATTCAATAGACGTAACGATAAAAATTCATTCACCCTCAAATATTTTTTTCAATTTCTGTTGAAATTGATCTTCAAAAAATTACACGATAAAATATATAAGAAGAATGTAAATTTGGACGAGGTTTAAAAGGACACAATGGAATGAAACAAAAAGTATTTAGGACGAATCGTGTCGGACGAATAGTAAGGGGCAAACTATCACATACCGAAGGGAAAGGTCACCAAACAGACAAAATGAATATCATTAATAATGAGAATGAAAGTAAGAGAGACAACATTTTTGAGTGGACTCACCTATCCGCTCCATTGAACACTGTTGGAAATTATATAAAACTTCAAGAAATATACTATCCTGTAGGTGAGATATGAATATTTTTTATTTCGATTTCAATGAAACAATGAATATGAAAAAAGACCACTACAGAACAAGAAATCTCTGTATTGTTTCTATCATTATTTCAAAACATGATATTTAGCAATGTTCTATATGTCTTTCGAGGATTTTAAACTACTTCTATCAAGAAAAAGTTTCTCTTCAATTTATATTTTCTTCATATTTGAGAAATCATTGATATGAGCATCAGTAAAACACATTATAATAGTACTTTTCTTTATGGAAACTGAGAATTCTCTCTATTTTTTCTCTATTACATCAAACAGAGTGAAAAACAACATTAGAGAGGTATCTCTTTTCTCACAATTCAAAGACAATGAAAGATTTCTTTTAATGATAATCATGTTTGCTCTCTCTCTTAGTACCATTTCGTGCCAGTTTGAGAGATGTTCCTGTAAATGCCAAATGGAATAAGAATGGTCAAACAGTAGGAGGACAAAATTCAACGCTCTCTCGCCCTCATGGTTTATATGTGGATGATGAACAAACAATTTATGTTGCTGATTATGAAAATCACCGTATTGTAGCATGGAAATCGGGTGAAACTAATGGACAAATAGTGGCAGGTGGACATGGAAAAGGAGATGGTACTCATCAATTGTATGGACCAACAGATGTGATCGTCGACAAAGAGACAGATAGTCTTATTATATGTGACATGGGGAATACCAGAGTAGTTAGATGGCCTCGTCAAAATGAAACAAGTGGAGAAATAATTATTTCGAATATCTCTTGTCGGGGTTTGGCAATGGATGAGAGTGGATTTCTCTATGTCACTGATGTTGATAAACATGAAGTAAGAAGATATCGAATGGGTGAATCCCAAGGAATAGTAGTAGCAGGTGGAAATGGACAAGGAAATCTTCTTGATCAGCTTAATTACCCCGCTTACATATTCGTCGATCGAGAGCATTCAGTATTTGTGTCTGATTGTTATAATCACCGTGTGATGAAATGGAAAGAAGGTGCAAAAGAAGGTATAGTTGTTGCTAGTGGGCAAGGATATGGAAATAGTTTGACACAATTGTATTATCCTAATGGAGTTGTAGTTGATCAATTAGGTACTGTTTATGTAGCTGATTTTGATAATCATCGAATTGTACGTTGGCCTAAAGAAGCACAACAAGGAAATGTTATTGTTGGTGGAAATGGTTGGGGAACACAAGCAAATCAACTCAATGGACCTGTGGGATTGTCATTTGATCGACAAGGTAATCTCTACGTTGTTGATCATAATAACAATCGAGCACAACGATTTGATATTGAAATACCATGAAATTGACGGAATGAACCGATAAATTTTATTTATTTTCTGCTTTTGATTATAACGTTTTGATTGCTGTGTAATTATAAGTGAGAAGAAATAAATGAATTGATGTATATTTATATTCATGTGTGCGCGCCACCAGAGAGACTCTGATTGTTGGAGGCACAAAAGCCAACAGCGGTAAGACAATGTAGGTACATAAAAGTTCTTTTCGTTGTCTTTGTCCAACAAGAGCAGTATCTCTCTGGGTTGAATTAATGTAGAAACCATACATTCATTCAACGCTAAAAAAAAGTAGTTAGAATAAATGGCTAACACTCATCCTCACACCCTTGTGGAAAAATTTAGGATGGAACTAAATATACTACTCTATCTGTTCCAATGTAACAGTAGTATATTTATTTCCAAAAAAAGATATGTAAATGCTTAGATTTTGGGTGTTTTTCATTCAATTGAATAATTTTCTTTCATATTTAATTTGTTATTGATTAACAATTAAATGAGTCTTACATTTGAAACAGAAAGAGTCATTTAATTAATAATCTATAACAATTTGAATGTGAAAATTATTTAATTGAAGAAAAATGAAAAAATATTTTAAGGGCCCTATCTGATCCTAACTAACTTATTATTAAGAGAATTGCTTAACTTATTGAAATAAATAGTAAATTTCAGTCTCTTATATATGATATCATTTATTGACAAAGCGGTTGACTTCGTCGGCCATGCTCGTCATAAATTTTCATTCATATATCAAATGTATGAATGAAAAAAAAATGAGAGTAGCCCATATGTTTATCATACACTTAATTGTTTCATATTGACGTCTGTATTGTATGATTTATACACATAAGTATAATATGCATTTTTATCAATTAAGTGATTTATAAATATTCAATGAAACAGTCATTTCTCATTACAATTAAACAGTGACACAACCAGGGATGGGCCAAATAGAGCTCAGCCCCACCTACGAATCTTTGAGCCCCATCTAGTGAGATTTTGGAAAAATACATTTGTTATATTTAAGTGTTGTTGTTGTTTCAATAAGACAAAGAATTGAACATTTTTTTATTTCTCCTATTTATTAACCTCGATTATATCTTTAGAAAACAGTCAGAATAAAAAGAAATTAACTTTATGTTGCATCACTATTGATACGGTGGACGTTAAAAGTATTTCTCCAATTTTTTGTTTTAAATCATATTATAAAGCTACACAACATTAATTTGATTCCATTATATGTCTGTATAGTAGATGTCAAGTATTTTATATATATAGGCACTTGTTTAATATGAAAAAATTTTAAATAAAAAATACAATAAAAGAAATCAAACTTCAGTGCTTTGAAAAAAATGACATAAAAATTCGTCAGGTGATAATAAAAATGTTGGCAGACTGTTGTGTTTTGTAATAAGCATTTGTCTATACAATTTTTACAGTTTGTGTAGAACTTTTGACAGTGCATCTTTTGAAAATAATAAATGCGAAAACTTCAGATTTTATCCGAAAGTTATGTATGCTGCAAAAAGTGTGTGAATCAGATGAGTCATTATGGAATGTTTGAACGCCAAAACTATCATGAAAAATTGTCTTTATGAAAAACCATTTTTCTCATAACTTCATTTTTATTGGTTACTGTTCCATCCAAGGGCGTAAATAAGGGGGCCAGTGCGCACCACACACCCCTCCGGCTTACGAAAAATCAATAGAAAATAACTTTGTCTCATGAACGATTTGACCCTTTGAGCTAAAGAAGGTCTCAATTGGGTGGAAAACAGTTTGATCTAGAAATTCATTACACTCAGAGAGTAAATTATGGGATAAAAAAGTATTATAAGCCAAAAACTGCGTAAATTCAGTGATATAGCATATTTCGAGAGGGAGTATTTGAACTTTTCTCACGTGATGCACTAGGCCCTGTACTTCTTTGTTTCTGTAAGACATAAATCTCATCACGATACATCCCTTGTCACTAAATTGCAAGGAGAAAATACAGGCATACTAAGCTAGCATGGGTCACACAGTATGCGCTCATAGCCGGTGATCACTGACTCTACTCTCAGAGTGATATAATATCTTTAAAAATCACAAAAATTTGAGTTTAGATTCGTGTCCAGCTTGTAAAACTTGGTAAGAAGAGTTATTTTCGAATGAATTTGTATTTATATCTAACAGGATTACGATCGAAAGCAACCTCATGAATTTATAAGAGATATATGATAGATACAAGCATCAGTATTTTCATAATAAATCACCGATATTATTAGCTATCGATTCGGGTTTTTACCCTTCGATAGTCCTTTCGATTAGCTACAAACCAGGCATTTGGGAAAACCCTGAAATTATTGCTCATCTGAGACATATCTAGGCAATTCCGTTTGTGGATAGAGTTTTTGTCCATTTTGGGACCTTGTTTAGGCAGCTTTCACTTAAAAACGTATGATTTCATTCAAAACTAATATCATATTCGGAATCAGCGTTACAAACTGAGTCGATTCATATATATTTAAAGTATTTCTGAGAAAAAATTTTTTTTTGAAAAAATCCCCGTATCCTCCCTCAGCGATGGTCTGGTGAATAATGACAATTTTTTCGATAACTCAGCCATTTCTTGTCGAATCTTTCTCATCTTCGAACTCGACCGAGATATTGATGAGACAATTGTGTGCACAAAATTTCAGCTCAATCGAATGCCATTGTGAAGAGTTATCGTGTAAACGGACGGCCGGACGGACACACTGACCGATTCTAGAGTGTACTCACTTTTTGAGTACACAAAAATAAAACTAGTGAAATTAGGTGGATTATCTTGTAATTTACTCGACAAAGATAAATAAATGAGTTTTATTAAAAAAATGTCCTAAATATTCACTGAATTTTCAGTCAAAGTGAAAAATAAATTCCGAAAAAATATATAGTTCGATGGCGAATTCATTTCTCTATCGAACTATATAAAACTGAAATATATTCATTTGTCAAATACGTTATAATTACTCGAATTACTTGAAAGAAATATCTTAAAATTTAATAGAAAAACAAAACATTTTTTGCTTACTTCGCGAAACTTTTCTCATTTTTTAACTAACACATGAGATAAATCAAATGAAAACTATACCATTGAATAGAGCAATCGACGTTCTATTCAATCATATAGAAATACAATAAATTGACTAAAATTAGTAAAAATAGGTGAATCATCCTGTATTTGTCGCAGGACAGATTAAAATGTAGTTCAATTTATATTGGTTCTAGTTCAGATTAAAATTTTAATTTGTACTGAGTCAAATCAAAACTTTAATCTGAACTGGGACTATTTTAAATTGAACTACATTTTAATCTGTCCTGCGACATATTCAATGCATACTATTGTGATATTTCTATACAAATGACAAATTGTTTTTTTTTAGAATTTATATTTAGTCTTCTTTTTATTGTTAAGTATGTTACATTATATTTAAGTAGGAATGACCTTACTGACAATCCTTCTTCTATTACCAAATGTTTTTTTTAAATGTTTATATTCAAATCTCGTTTTTTTTCATGTTCACGTTTTTAAATTATATTCTATGTTCTTACAAGTTTAATGATGTTAAGCTAAAATATATACCGAAAGAAATAAATTTTTAATTTCAAGATTCTATGTGATTCCGTAAGATTCCAGAATTCCGTAGTTTTCCCCTTGACTAAAACACATCTTAGTTTACTTTTTACCGTTAACGTTTAGAGAAAGCCAATCCATGGATTTCCAGCGGTCACTTTCTTTACTTATCCATGCACACGATAAGTGTTATCTGAAGATCCGACGTAAAGTTATTGATAAAGAGATATTTGTAATAAAAACAATCTCGAATGACACCATATACAGAGGCCCGGCTCTACCAACGAACAGTCCCTTGGACAGAGTAAAGATTACAAACTTAAATCGTGATTCTGCTCAAAAATACATTACGGGCTAATTCCTCCGATAAGTCCTTTAGACATTATTTCTAAAGAAGCACAAATATACGTCTCTTGATTGTTCTTCAATTAAGCTTACAAAGAATACGTAATTCTTCGAAAAAAAACGGAAGAATATCTCAATGAAGCTTTATCCTGACTTCGACTTCGCATTCACGGTAGTCACTAGCAGTTAGCAAGTTTTATTAGAAATTATGACTGAGTGATTTTTCAGTGATACAAAATCATCAATGTAGAAAAATAACTATACGAATCGATTAATCGACTCTAATCACTTTTAATCAAACTTGAAAGAAGCCATGTTTGTTTTTTAAAAGAGTGCTTACTGGAACAAAAAACTAAGTATACTAGTCGATTCCTTAACCGCAAAAACCATTTTCTTAAATTCTTTACCATTAACCTTTCGCCTGCGACAAACATATAAATCGAGAAGCAAACGTGTTTCCATTTTTTTCGTATTACCTTGCTTTCATTTGAGAAAAAAATTGCTTTTATTCTTTCTAACTGATTAATTCCAATAGACATAGTTTTTTCGCTAATTAGTGACCGTAAACCGCACTCTCTAAGGAATAGAAACAACCAAAGATTAGTACCGATCCTAGTCAAGAACAGAATTTGAATATCTTTCAAAACATGATGACTAACTACGGTGCAATTCAGGTGACGCAAAGCCAACTTGATACTTACAGTTAGCCGAACAGATATCGGAAAATATAGGTTCGATTTTTTGCTTTGATTTTATGAAGTTTTCTAACAATTCTTTCGTTCTTGCTGACAATTTCAAGCAGATACATGTGTTGGAATGTATCATGCATCCACTGTGGACAAATGCCATGTTAGCTTATTCTTAAACTCTTTAGAATAATCAAATATACTCACCCTCACCCTCAAAACTAATTCGTTATTCTCAGTGTATAATTTTATGTCAATTTTATGATCGAAATTTAAAAGCAAGTGTTCCTAAGAGTGACCACGAAATTCAAATAACATATGACTTGACACGTCAGATCTCAGTGTTAAAGAGCTACGAGGTGATCATGTATGCTACTTCTTTGTATATTCCTAAACATAAAAACTCGTTTCCGGCCCAATAACTATTGTCACTTTATTTTAGAAAAAAAAAGATACATATTATGAACTAGCTGAATTGAAAGAGAACTAGTGCAACAAAATGACAAAAAAATTAAAAGAATACAAAAAACTGATGATTAAGGATAAAATATAGAACAGAACATAATGAATAATTGTTTGCAGAAAACATACAAAGCAACACTATCTAAATGATATATGAACTCAAGGACATCAACATACAAAAAAATGAAAGGATCTCCATACTGTTACATCGATAATCGCACTGGGTTATATATTAGATATTTTCTCTAAGAAAAAGATATGAACAACGAAAAGAAAAATTGGTGCTTTTATCTACTTATTAAAACCATTTCAAAACTATGCTTCTTTTATTTTGATTTATTTTAACATTTGTAAGCCTCGTTTCTTGGTCGTGTAATTTGAGAACTTTAAAAAAAGAAATTCGATAGTGCACGACCAGTCGTGACTGACATGGAATGGTTCATGGATTTTCTTCTTTTCTGGATGGGGATCTGGATGGAGATCGATGTATTATCTTATAACTTCCTTTCTTAATGCTTCCTTTTACAAGAACTTCTTTAGATTTTCTTGCATCTTGTGCAACTCGGTCATTGCTTATCGATCGTCCCTTTCGAGTTGCGCTACCAGGCCTATCAAGTATATGTTGTTGTAGTTGGTCTGGTTGATTTAAATCTATAATGTTTTGTCCAAGTTCTGGATCTATATCCGTGTCTATCTCCGCTACTCTGCCACCTTCGGTTTTATTGGCCCACTTTTTTGCAACTTTTAGATCTGTAGTGGCTGAGATGTATGGGCTTTCTGCGCTTCCATCAGCAATGTGCGTTCTTGGACTCAATGATCCATCTTCTTTACGAGGTTCTAAGCCCTCGTCAGAGTCTTCAGCTGGATGTAAAGATCTATAAATTTTTTGTCCTCCCATAGTTAATGCATCCCGTTTATCCTGCTCTAATCGTGTGATATCACGAGCTTGATTTGCAAAGTTTTCCTTATCAGCTTCCATTCTGACAGCAGTTTCTTGTCTTAATTGATTGGGATCTTTTTCTGTTGCTTGCGCAACAACATTAAACAAACAATTATTTTTTCCAGTATTGTCAAGAGTTGGCTCTTTTCCTCCGGGTAAAGTCCAATGTCCGGAAGGATTCTTTTCATTTGGTTTATGATATTGAACTTCGATAGGTTCACCACCTTTGTCTTCTCCAATGATGCGTACAAGTTGTCCATTTTCATCTAATACTTTTATCGGTCTTCCAGCTGCGTCGCTTAATGGTCCTAAATGTGGTAATCCAGCTTCTCCCCCATTTTTTAAATCATCTATCATTTGATTAGCTTTGGCTTGTGCTTTTTCGTCCTTCATACCTTCCTTATACTCTTTTCCTATTCGATTATTTTTATCTCGATTTTGAGAAAATTCAATTCTTCTTTCCGCTTGATAAAGTCCAATTTCATCTTGTAAACTTTTATCTAATCCTGATGTTAATTTTGTCATACTATAACTGATACCTGTCTGAGTAGCAGGTGTAATTAGTTTTTTCTGTATAATATTACACATTTTTGCAGATACGCTCGTTGCTAATGTTCCACATAACACATCTGAAGATTTACTTCTTCTTTCCAATTGAATTTGTTTTTGTTCTTTGTCATTATTAAGATCAATGTCGTCAGTTGATGCTTCTGGAGTATAATTCGATGCATAGTTTTGAGATATTTCTTCTTTGTTCTTTTCTTTTCTATCAGCTGCATTTTGTTTGTCTACTTGATTTTTTTGAGTTTCATTTGAGTTCTTTTGATTTTTCGATTGTTGTTCATCAATTTTTTGTTCTTCATATATTTTATCTATTACTTCATTTAGTTTTTCTATGAAATCAGGTACGAATTTCTCTAATTCTGCTAAGGCTTGCGTCACTTCATAAGTTGTCAATACTGTCGATAAACCTGCTATTTTCTGTGTAGCTATTCCTTTACCTATACCAACAGTTATAGTGAGTAGTGCATTTTGTTGTTTTTGTGAATTCAACAATTCCATTGCTCGATCTTTAATTAAACGTTCATAATAACTATTTCGATTTACACCATCTAATTCTAACATTTGTTTCACACGAACATTAGCTAGTAATGCATTTTGTATTGGTTGTTCAATTCGTTTCATTACTTCGTCTTGTATAGCTGGCATCAAAGTTTTACTCACACCATAATCAACAAGTTGTGTTACTAATTCTTTCGCTACACCTTTAGCTAAACCTGTTCCAATTGCTTTTGCCGCTATTTTCCACCCTGCTTTTACTGTTGTTGTCATTACTTGACCAATACTTTTGACTCCAGCAACTGCCGTTTTTGCAGCATCTTTTATTGCGCCCAATCCGGCACATACAAGGGATACAGTTAAACTAATAGCTTTTTGTATTCCATATGATACCCAACTAAAATCTCGATTAATAATACCGTCTTTAACTGCCGTAATGAGATCACTCACTCCTTCAGTGATTAATCCCATACCAATAGAAGCACCAGCACCAAGAGTAAATACAGCAAGGGCTGCTCCTGCAACTAATTGTGCTAGACCTAGCGCTGCAACAGTAATAACTGCCTTCCAATCAATGGGTTTGATTTCTTTTATTTTGAAAGATCCTCGAAATCCATTATTTTTATATTCGTCAATTTCTTCTTTATAAAATGTGATATCTTGATCTTGTGGTAATGATTGTTCAATTTCAACATGTTCAATTTCAATATTGTGATCTTTTTTTCTTGCTTGACCAATAATTCCAAGTTCTTGTGATTCTCTATTTTGTTCTAAAAATTGAATTTGTTTATCAATATTATTTTTATCTTCTTCTTTGATATCTATTCGTTCTTTCTGTTTTTTTAATTCTTGTATTTCATTATTCACTCCTTCTTTTCCAATTCCAATAGCTGATTCAATTGTATTTTTTTGTATACCAAATAATGTCAGTTTATGTGATACTTGTTCAGATAAAGCTTCGGAATTTGATGCTTGTTGAATAATATGTAACATTGGTTCAAAATTATCATTTATAATTTGTTTTGCTCGTTTAAAATCTTCAACTGCTTTGTCAATTTCTTCTTTATTTTTTTTACAATCACTGCCATATTGAGCAAGTCGTGTATATCCACGATTGTAATAGGCATTGACTTGAAAAGGTTCATCTAATTGTATTGCTCTTGTAAATTCATTAATAGCATCTTGTCTTGTTTTGTTCATTTTACCATCTAAATATTCATTTCCAATTAAAACATGAAAATATGGATTCTTGATTAGATTGCCGTTCTTTTTATCAGTTAATATTTCTTGTCGAAAGATCTTAAATCTATCTAACATTTTTTCTTTCGTTGTTGTTGTCTCTTGGAATTTTAACCAAATACCAAATCTATCTTCCACTGCTCGGATTTGATTTTTCAATTCTATATTTTTACTAAAACTAAAATTTCCACCAATTTCCGTGAGTAGTTTACAAAATTCTTTAAATATTGCATCTTTATTTGTTACTCTTTCTATTTCTTTCTCACCCATGTGTATTCCAATTTCTTCTTCTAGATTTCGAATTTCTTTTAATTTAAGATAATCATTTTCTTGTTTTTGTAATAAAATAAATTGTCCTGTTCCTTTATTTCCTGTTCTTGATGTTCTTCCAACATTTTGTTGTTCAACTCGTTCATTTGGTGGTAGAAATGTAACTAAAACATGTAATCCTCCATTGATTTCAATTTTATTCGCTCGAATATCTGTTCCTCTTCCAGCAATATTCGTCGAAATAATTATTTCACCAGGTGTCATTTGTTCTGCAACCGTTTTTGACTCATGTTCAGTTCGATAGGTTTTAATTTTCGATTGATTATATCCAGCTTTAATCAGTCGATTTTTAATTTCATCAACTTCTTTAATGTATTTAGTAATTACTAAGACACCTCGACCATTATTAAGTTTATTGATTGAACTTTGAACAATATTCTCATACCAATCATTTTCATTATTGACGATAATTGGTGTTAATTCGTGATATTGTTTCTTTTTAAAAGGTGGAATAATAACACTATCAACATTATAAATATTTTGTAATAATTTCTGAGCATTTTCACTTCCAAGTGTGCCAGTTAATCCATAAATATTTGAACCATATCGTTTAAAATAAGTGACATTGGAAAGAAAATTTGTTGTTAAACTTTCAGCTGAAATCTTTGCACCATGTTTGATTTGTAGAAATTGATGTAATCCATTATTCCAATGCATATTTGCTTGTACAATACCTGTATTACTCGCATCTACTGGCGCAATTTTTCCATCTCGAAGAATGTAATGTTGTTCATGTTGACATCGATATTTAGCATAAATTGCACTATCAATCCATTTTGTTAGTTGACTTTCTACTACTAATTGTCTTAAATGTTTCGGAATTTTGATTTCTGGATATTTCTCAGGGATTTTTTTATCTTCATCATCTGATAAATGTTCAACATCTCGAATCACTTTTCTTATATATTTTTCCGTACAAGTTTTAATAAAATCTTCTTTCGTACCATTGATCGGAGAAGCACTTTCAATAATATTAGATTTGATTGTTCCATCATCGTTGAATATATCCGGTTGATCAACATAATAAGTTATTCCATTTATTTCTTTAATACATTTCGATAATTCTCCAATTTGTGTCCAAATTGCTGCTAAAAGTGGCTCTAAATGATCCATTGCTGGCATTGGTGAAGACAACATTACAATATGATTTTTTCCATCAATTAACATTGAATCAACTTCATCAACAATTGCAACATCACATTGTCGACCATTTCGAGTGCCTAATTTACTGTATTCATCTCGTAAAATATCTCCTTGAAAATTTCCTGCTGCACCATAAACAATATCAGCCTTATATCGTTCTTTAATATCAATAGAATCATTTCCATTATGTGAGACAGTTAAATTAAATTGTTTATAAAATTCTTTCTGTTGGATTGATTGTGGTGTGGCTAATTCTGGTGAACTAGTAACAATATCAACTTGATGTCCTTCCAGAGCTTTGATTGCTGCTAACATTGCAACAATTGTTGTTTTACCTTCACCAGTATTAATTTGTGCTAGACGTCCTTTCTCTTCTTCAGAATTAAGCATTATCAGTACAGATAATAATTGAATTTCACGTGGTGGAAATTTACTCGTAATTTCGACAGCTCTTTTTACAACTGCAATTTTTTCATATTGACTAATATCATTTGAGATTGATGTTTTGATCTTTTCACTCCAGGTTTTTATATTTGATGTTGACCATTTTTCAATCGAACCAAAATCTGAACATATTGATGATTTATTTGTGTATGCAATTTGAATTTTTTTATATTCTTCGATGAATTTTTCATCTTTCAAAAAAGAAATATTCTGATTTTGATTTAATTCTGATATATCATCTTTTAATTGTTGTAAATTTTTATCATAAGTTCCTTTGAATATTTGAAATATTGCTAAGTCATGTACTTGTTTTGTTAAGTTATCAGAGAAGAACCATGAAGATGACGATGTCAAAATATCGATTAAATTTTTTCCTTTGATATTAGCATCAAATTCTTTTAAACCATATTCATAGGTTGGGTCTAAGGCATCAAATAAACATTGAATTTTATTTGTTGAATCAATATGATTAATTATTTGTTTGATTGATTTCAATGTCCAACCAGAATGTAAAACTTTTGTTAATTTTCGATGTAATTTCTTAACTATTTCATATTCTTTTATATCAATTGGTTTATCAGTTTTAATTAATTGATTATTAGATAAACCTAAATTTGTACATAAAATTTGTTTATTCGATTGATTAACTTCAACACAAAGTTGGTTTAAAAGAGTTTCAATATCTTCATCAGTTATTTTCTTTGATAATTCTTTTGAATCTAATTTCTTTACTTTATTTTCATTAATAATTGATAAATTTTGATCTAATATTTTCATAATATTCTTTTCTATTGTATAATATTCTTTGATTTTCAGTAAATTTTGAATTTTTTTCTTTAAATCACTATCAGTTCGAAAATCAACTGATGTTTCTGCTGCTTCAATAACGTACAAATATTGATAATCTTTTTGTTTAATTAATTTCTCTTCGTTTGGTAAACAAATTGATAAATGTAATCCATTATCAAATAGACTTGTTTCATCAATTATGATCGGACAGTTTATTTCAAGGAGAGATTTTAGGAATTTCAATTCAATTGAATGATGATTGACGATTTTTTGTCGTTTGAAAGATTGAAATAAACTCAATGCATACATTTTTGGAAAATGTTCACGACGATATTCATTCGCTTGTGTCTGTGTAGTAAAATTCGAATTTTGAAAATTATCAATAAATGATTGTTGATTTTTATTCGATAAATTCTTTGCCATATAATTCATATTTGCGAGAGTAAATACTCCACAATTAAATCCGTCCAATTGTTCACATGATCGATGAAATTTAAATTCGACATTTTTTAATTGTTCAAGAAAGATTTTTTGTATTGTTTCTCTTTCTTTAACAAGATTTTTTTCACCTAAGGAATCTTTGTATAATACAACGTGTTCCTGTTTATTTCGATTGTAGATTATTGCTACGACAATCCAATGATTTTCCGCGATATTCAATGGAATAATTGTTGATTTAAAATCTTTTTTATATTCATTTAAAATTTCCATTAATATTGTCGAGAGATCTCGATTAGTTTGTTGATCTAATGCTTGAGTAATTCGAAGATCAAATTCTTTCATTAATTCCGATGAGATTTGTGTGATATCTTCTGCTGTATACCAATATGTCGTATCTGCTTGATTGTATGCATTTCTTACAAATGATGAAAAGTTTGTTCCTAATTTATAACTTTCACTATCATGAAAATATTGAGCATAACTGGCAAATTTATTTGTTAATAATAGACAAACTAATCGATCATTTAATTTGAATGTTAATGTATTTAAACTAATTTTTTTTGTTATTTCTTTTGTTAGAAAAAATTCTCTACTTGCAATGGTTAAACCAGATTGAAATAGTTTTCTGAAAAATGAAATTAATTCATTGATTTTAATATTTTCATGAATTTGACTGAAAACAAAATTAATTATTTCTGCTCTATATGGTAAATATGTATTGAATTCTATCAATTCTTCATTGGTGAATTCGATAGCAAAATGTTTCATTCGTTTTTCTAACCATAATTGACGTAATTGTATGAGAAATGTTTGTTGTTCTTGTTGAACAATATCCAATGCTTCTGTTACATTTGATTCAAATAACATTAATAAAATATCATTGATCATTTGAAGAGGAATGAAATAAAGATTTTGTTTATCAATTAATGTTTGTAATAAATTTTCAATTGAATAATTTTTCGAATCAAGGGTGAGAATAAAATCATTAATTAAATGAATATAATTTCGAAATTTTTCTAATTCGAATTCATTGATTCCATGATCGAGTTGAAGTAATTTAAATGTTCCAGCTAATAAATCACTAGATAAAATTTCTTTTCGCCATTCATTCACAGGAAATTGTTCGAAAATAGTTGAATCAATTCTTTCTCGATTGAATAATGTGTTATTCAATGTACACAATAGATGGAATTTTTCACAATTAGAGACAATATTTTCATTGTTGAACATAAAATTATCGAGTGCGTTTAATTCTTCATTAGAATTGGCAATCCGGGTTTTAAATTGAATATAATATTCTTTTAAAAAACTATTCTCTAAATGATTTTCTAAAATTTCAAATATAAGTTTATTTAATAAATCTTCATTTCGATTGTTTCGTTTTAATAATGCAACTTGTTTCAATGAAGTCATGATTGGTGTTATTTGAGAATAGTTTGAAATTTGTTTTAATCCTTTGGATAAAATCTTTGCACAAAGAATTCTCCTTTCAATTGTGTTGGTTTGGTCAGTTAGAAAATCTACAATCTTTTCCAATATGTTTATCGGTACAAATTTCTCTTGAGTGATAACTGTTGCTGCTGTTGCACGAATTAAATAATTTTTTAATATCTGATCTTTCTGATGATCAATTGAAGAGAATTTTTGCCAAAAATTTTGCATGATTTCATCGGAAAATCGTATATTCCGACTTAAAGCAATAGTCAGAATCCCAATAACATCAATGAAGTTTAATAGTTTTAAATTTTGGCTTATTCGATGGATATTCACATTGCTAAGACCTTGTCGAAGATTTATTTCAAATAATATTTCAGTTATTTCTGAGTAGAAATATTGCTTTTGTCTCTGTTCATCAAAATTTATCAGAGTATCAATTAATATATTCACTTGATCTTCAGTTATTGCACATCCTTGTTGAACACTTCTTTTCAAATTCTTCAATGAATTACCATCGAATTTTAATGTTTGTAAAATGACAAGTTCACGTAATTCATCTGCTAAACAAGATTCAATTTGATCTTTAAATATTTGAATATTATTTTGTTCATATTCATTTATTGAATTTTGAATAATTCTAATAATATTTTCCCGAAGTTTGTTCTTCGTTGTATCAAACGCAATGTTCAACAAATATTGCAATTGATCGTAAATGATTTTTTCATTTTGTTTTACACCAGATATTTCAGTTAATAATTCTAAAGCTCGGTTAGCCTCATCAACAGAAACTTGTGAATTTACAATTCGGTTTATTATTATTGGTAGAACTCCTGCGAAATTTTCATTCATTTTATCCTTATATAGTAAACGAGTTAAATCATCAATGGAAAGATTCTCGTCGTTTTCGATACATTTTCCAATTTCAATTAAATCAATATTAAAATCAATTGTTTGACTGAAATTATTTGGTAATATTGTGATCAATGCTTTAAATGCATCGGTTCTTAAGTTGATATCAAATATGATTAGTGATTGTAATAATTTCATTGTAGATGATGTATAATTTTGTTTGTTTTGGATAATATTCTCTAGAGCAGTTTTTCGTGCTTTTAGACTAATTCTTGGATTTTTTAATATATCAATATCTGTAGGAGTTTTTTCTATTAATTTGATTAGATTTTGTGCATATTCATTGGTTTTTCCAGCTGTTTTCAATTTGAGAAGAAGATCTTTTGGAATATCATTTCCATTTTGATATTCAAGAAATAATAAATCAAAAATTTCATCTCCATAAGATTTGTAATTGTCAATTAATTCTCCAATATTTGGAATATCATTTAAATTGATTTGTTTATTTTTAAATAATAATTTACTCAGTTGAAATATATTCATTTGATTAGTAGTTTTCCATGGTGATGATTGAATGTATTTTAAAATATTTTCAATAAAACATTTTGGTAAATTTTGTATTTCTTGTTCAATAATTTCGATGATTGTTTGAATAGTTTTGTTAACATGAAAATATTTTTTTAACTCTTCAAAACAATTAAATGTGAGTTTATTTTTCATTTTAACATGTTTTAAACAATCTTCAACAATACTGGAATCATTTTTTAAACATTTTTCTTCTAATTTAATTGTTTCATTAATATATTTCAAATTATCTAGCTCAACTTTTGATGATTGTAAAATCTCCAATGCTTCTTTACGTTCTGTCAAATGCGGATTGTCGATTAATGTCTGATGTAGAAATTTTAATAAACTTGAATTATTGATAGTTTTCAGTTTTTCTGAGAGCATTAAAATAAGTCGAGTCTTCTCCTGTGAAATTTGCGGTAAAATATTATCTAATATTTCCTCTAATTCTTCAAGTTTCTGTTCAGTATCAGATAAAAGTTTTTCATTGAAATTTAATATTTTAAGAATTGCTAAAGCTACTTGATTATTTTCTGTTATTTTTCCAATTTCTATTATTTTCTCAAGTGTTTGTTGAGAAAAAGAAAAGTCTTCTTTATTATTATATAATTCAAGTTTATCTCCTAATATAATAATCAAATCATTAATATTCAATTTTTGACTAATTTCAGATATTCTTGTGTAGTAATCAAGTTTTTCTTGTATGTCACTTATCTCATTACTGATTCTAATTGACTCTTCCTTAACAATTTTGAATTGATTTTCTAATTCATTTTTTTGATTTTCTAATTTTTGTTGTTGATGTTTTTCACTAAATAATTTGAAAAATTGATCAATATCGTTTAGATTGATTTCCTCTGGTATTAATCTATTGATATTAACTAAGAATGTTATTCGATCTCTTAAAGCTAAATCTAAACAACCTTGAATAATTGTATCTCGACTATTTTCATGTAACCTGGTATTAAATTCATTAATATTTTGTTGATATTTATTTCGATTTTCTAGAAAATACTTTTTAATATTTTTCTTTATTTCGCCATTCAATTCTTGTCCTCTATCTTTAAATATGACCAAAAAATGAATTACTTCTTTTATAAGATCAATTTTATCATTGTCTCTTGGTAAAAAATTTTTACTAGCCAATATGCTACTGAGCATTTTTAATTGATCCTGTCCTGGTAATTTATATTCACTATCACTATCAATAATAGATTTCAATGGAGATAAAATTTTTTGCAATGTTACTTTTGTTCGTATTCTCATTGTTAATCCTTGCTCTACAATTAATTTTTCAAATTTGATTGACTGATTATTTTTCTCAAAAAATTTCGATTCTTTAAATTTTCTTTCTATTTCTTGTTTTTCATTGTTTAAGAAATGAATGAAATTTTCAATATGACTAAATGCAATGTCAATATTTCTAACAAAAATGCCAGATATATCTCGATTATCATATTCAAAAAACTCAATATCTTCTTTTATCGTATTTGTTAATAACTTTTTAAACTGAATCTTTTTCTCATTTTCATCTACCTTACATTCAACTGAATCAATAATAAATACAAATAGTTTTCCATTGGATTTAATTACATTAAAATTAATCCAATGTTGATTGTTATCGTTTTCTTCTTCTTCTTCATTTTTACCAGCATTCGATTCATGTAAGTTTGTAATACCGAAAAGATATGATGTCTTTTTGTTGAGATAATCTTCAATCGTTTGTTCAATTGTTGAATAACTATTCTTAATATAATTTTGAACAATTTGTTTGTATTCATTTTGGAGAGTATCTTCATTATTAAGATCTTGTTCATTGATAATAATGTACAATGTTTCTGACGGTTTCTTATTTTTTTCAGTTATCATTTTTTATGATCTAGAAATGATGCAATTAGAAAAATAAATAGTGTGACTAATACTAATGCCGGTTGATTATCAATAAATGAACCGAATTACTAAAATCGTTCTTATTTTTGAGAAACATAATTCCACTGTTCTTTGCTCGAGAAAAAAAATTTGGTTTAGACCGTAGTTTCCGCTTGTTTCTTTCCATCATGGAAATTAGAAAATTTACTCGACTTTTGTAAACAGCTGAAATGGTGGTATTGCAAAGCTAAATGAACGATTTGACTTTTGTGTTTTTTATAAGAACCAGTCAAAACCGTAGTGTTTCCAAACACGTTTTGATGTGATATTAAAAAACTAATAGGATTATCTTTGCAGATTTTAAAATATGCAACATGATAGACTTTGTTACATTATAAACGGAGAAACAAGACAATGTACTGTTGCAGTGAGTGTAACGAAAAGAGAATTGAAAACTGCTATATTTAATTCTTTAAAATTTTACCAAAAATATCTGATTAACGCAGCTTCTTTGAAGCTGAAGTGTGGAACTCGCATACTTCCTTTCGTGTCATTTCTTTGATATGAAAAATCCGGCAACTCGTAGCTAAAATTTATGTTCATAGAATCACTTAAATGACTGTGAAGAGCTTAAGGAGGTTCTAAGCGTCATTACATTACTATTCAGATCATTGGCGTAACGAAGATGACGAAAACTATAAAATCCGACGAAGATGCTCAAATCTCTTGGTGGACAAGATCATCCTGTCCATACTTTCTCTTGGTTACGCCACTAGTTTACAGAACCTTCTGGTCAACTCTGACTTCGGGCACTGCAGAGAAACCTGAAAAAGAGTTCTGTCTGAAAGAGGGTTCTGCACAAAACTAGTGAAACTTTTCCCAATTTCCCATTAAAACTAGTTCTACAGTAAAGTGAAGGATTCATTTTCATTTATTGTCCAAAAATCGTTGGGTTCGGCATATAAAATGTCTCGTCACTTTGGTGGTTTTCTTCCTGTATCTATACTGTGGCCACTATGATCTTATAACTATATCCTTATAACTATAGCTTTATAATTATACAGTCTTAACACTTACCCATATATCTATACATTGATGGGGAAACACTAGAAACTTCAGCCGTGGGATCGTTTAATGGCTTGAAAATGCCATAGATTACCACAAAGTTTATGAAAATTTCTTGAGGTCCTGTAAAGTTCTTTGAAGTTTTTTAAGTTCTTCGGGAATTTGAATCCTTGAGGTTAGTTATTTCCTCCTCGAGTTATATATGTACGTAGTCTTATAAATTTACACTTATAACTATATACCTATTGGTTTATATCCATGTGGTTTCCAGTGTCTTCCTCTAACCGTATATTGATATATCTACCTAGATATGTGAGTCGTGTGTGTATGCTTTCACGCCTATTTGCATCTATATGTGTTTCTACAAATAGTTCATCAAATCTGTTAGCTAATTCTTAAAAAAATAGTGGTTGAGCGATAGACACAAAGTGACAATGCTAAAAGAGAAAAAAACTAATTGTGTCTTGATTTTTGAAGTGGGTACAAACATTTTTCGATTGTTCTAAAAAATTATTGAATTGATATGATGATGTATCGCTATATGAAACAATGAAAATATACGTGCTGAAATAGCCCCATTGGATAGATTCTAAATCGAATGGCCGGAAACTTGTTTTGTTCCAAGCGTTTCAAGAAAAGATTTCATAATTGTTAGATGATCAACCAACAATTTTTTCTTATTCAAACTATTCTATAATATCTTATTCTGATAAAAAAAATCTTGAAGAGTGTTGTAGAACTGACAGAATCTTTGCTGTTTCGGTGTCTTTGTAGAGAGCGATTTCCATAGTTCAGCAACTTTTTGATAAAATTCTAGAAGGTTCTAGACTATTGGACAGAACCTTCTTTGTTTCACACTTTTCAATTGACACCTTTTTATGATTGAGGTTCTGACAAAACCTCACAGAGATTCACAGTATTAGACAGAATCTTTTTTGATTCACTATTCTTGAATAGCGAGTCTTTCAATGTTTGGCATTTTTGTTCGCCAGAACTATACAACGTTCCCATTTGTCTGGAACAACCCTTAATTATCGAGCAGAGCCTTACATAGCAGATCTGTAAATAGGATTCTAGTTCTCATAAAAGCGGCCCTACTCAGTGAACATGCTCTTTAAATGATGTTCAATCACTCACTTTAGGCTTCCACACTGTTTTTATGATTGATTTTTGTAACGGTTCTGACATATATGTGATTCATTTTTCCAATATCCATGATAGTAATACACCAAAAGTATTTATTCAAAGGATAGGAAGACTGACATATAACGTTTATACTATACCGTTTTTATATTGTCTTTAACTTTCGACAATCAAGTATCGTTCAAAAGAAAAAAAAATATCGTTACCGTGCCTTGGAGAACCGGTATTTTATAATGGATATAATTCCTGTTGGAAGTATATGTGTTTTTTTCTTGCTTAATAACTGAAAGGAAGAAAAAAAATGGTATGGTAAAAACGACACGACACAAATGGAAGAGAAGAGAATCACGTCAAAAATAACTGATAAAGGGTAGATGAAGAACAAAGATTTACACGTATAAGTGAGCAAGAGAGAAGAATAAGAAGAGAAAAAAGAAAACGATAATACAGAAAATGAATACTCAGACCGATAGCTGTCTGTCGATGAATCGGTTATTTTTTACTATTGTGTTTTTCTCTTTACGACAGTCATAATGTTGGACAAACCTTTTTCTCATGACGTCAAGACTTTTATATCTCCATCTAGAAAAACTGATCTATAGCTACACTTCATAGATATGGGTATGTGAAATTCTGTGCACAAGCATGTGCATCTTTCCATATTTTTTTCCTGTTCCAGATAAACTATGTGTATCCTCACTATCGCGCACCCTCGTCTTGTGTTAAATAACATGCTGTAAACGGATTCAGTGCTCGATAGTCAATGTGTGTATGTTGTCATTTAAAGCTCGACGTACCAATAGGAAGCGAGAATGTGCCTCAACCTTGTACATATAATGCGGAAAAACAACATATCACTATAAAATAAAATGTCGATGTGCTTAGCTTATTAATTGGTCCGTAGTTGAGGATGCTAACAGAATTAGGTATATAAAACTACTATAATCGAGGAACGCATCAGCACCAGTGAACAATTACTGATGCACTTTTACTCATACATTCACATCGCTTTCTAGATCTAGACACTATAACATTTTATTTCATAATAACGTTGTGTTTTTTTATGATATAAATACAAGATTGAGGCACATCGTGGATTTTTATTGGTGCATCAAGCTCTAACTGACAACACACATCTGTTATAGATGAAACTCTATTCTATTCATTCTTTATCAAGCACTAGATCCGTTTACAACATATTATTTAAGAAAATGTTAATGTACAGGATAGTAATGGTAGCTTATCTGGAGCAGGAAGAAAAACATCGAAAGATGCATATGTTTGCGCACAGAGTTTCACATATCTGTATCTATATAGTATTTTGCTATAAATCGGTTCTTCCTAGATGGGCCTGTGAACATAAGGTTTATTCGATTGTTTTCTATTGGAGAACTTGCGACCGTAGAGTTACGATTAAGGAAATAGCCTCATTCACGCCCAAACCCATACTCAATTTGTGAGAGCTAAAAATGAGTAAATTCCGGTTCAGAAGATTTTCTGTAAGAATACTCAAACGTTTCTCAGCATAAAAACTCATCTAAAATCAATATATATTTCTCTAATGCTGAATTGACCAATGTACTGTACAATCGCATAAAGATGGCAGCAGTGACCGAATTCCATGAATTCTGAACTCTTGAGAAAGTCATACACCCTGAAGTCATAGTAAAATACGAGATCAGATTATATGCTACTACTACTACTACTAAGAATTGAACCGATTTTTAATATGAATAGGTCTTAAAGTTTACGAAAAACTTGTGATTTATCGACTGATCAATCTCTCCATGAATCCACATACATATTAAAATCCCTTTTTGAGTTCGAATATATTATATATGATTCGTCATGTTTTTTTATTCGGTTTCTCAGTTTATTAGCTGATATACGCGATCGTTTCTGTCGAAACTGCTTGTTCCTCTAGAAATAGCGGCGTATAGGTTGAAGGTATGCGACCATCTCAAAAACAGTAAAAATACCCTCTGTTAAATTGTGAAAATTCGAATAAAAACTACACCGAATCTTTTGAAAAATGACTTTCACAACTAGATTTTCTCTAAATACGTGGTAAATCATGGAGAATTTCGATCAAACTAATGATCATCGTGCGTAAAGTAGTCGAAGTCTTCCGAATGAATAAATAAATATTATATAACATGAATTTGTTTCGTTAGTATTATCGTTAGTTTATAGTAAACTGTGTAACAAGAGAGAAAATGTTGGCTTATGGGCTTTCGACGTCCTGCAGTCTGGAGTAGCACCATTGCTCTGCACGAGTATTTTTTTTATCAACAAATACATAGTGTAACATTTCGTCGAAATAGATTCATTTCACATTGTCTTCCGCGAAGTTCTTGTGAATATACCACTTTCGATTGCTCCGTTATTACTTAGTATATCTTATCCTCTATAAGGGATGAGTGTATTTATTTTAAAAATAGAGCAGCATGCCCACATATCAAAAAAGGAAGGGATAGGGGTGTATAGGATGCCGAATCGATCTATTTGTGCCTTTTGTCATTGATCCGAATTGAGTTACATACAGAATGGAGGAGAATAAAAAGAAGATCATTCAGGGATCAAATACATGGTATTTTGTAAAACCTCTTAACCCATAAGGTCCATCGTAAGATGAAGGGAAAAGAGCAAAAGTGCAATTAAATACTCAGATGGTGTTTGACTCTTGGTTCAGAACAGACGTTGTCTAAAACGTCGTTCATAGTGAATTTGATAACCTTTTCTACTAGTAAAACTTTCATCTACGAGTCATCTTTTCAACAATATGTCTTGCACATTACCATTCTCGGCAGTGACGTTACTTGATCTACATTATGCGTATTTACGATCATAGAAAACAGTGAAAAGAATCTAAATAGTGATTTCAATAGAGAAAATTGTTTCTAACAAAAGTCGGAGAAAATGATAACAGCTGATAAATTCTCCAAAATAGGATTTTCAAAATATTGAAACCCTGGTTTTGTAGCGCTTGAAAGTCGCTATTAAAAAGGATGTATCGAACAAGTGCTCATGGTGAGATATGGATAATGTAGTTCAAGTAACGTTACTGTCGAGAAGGGCAATGTGCGAGAGATATCGTTGAAAAGATGACTTGTCAATGGAAACCTTCCCAGTCGAACAGACTATCGAATTCACTATGAATGATTTTTACAGAACGTCTGTCCTGAAACAAGAGTCAAACAACACCTGAATGCTGAATTGTAATTTTTACTCTTTTTCGTGCATCTTGCGACGAACCTTATGGATCAAAAGGTATTGTAAAGTACCATACATCTTCTGTCAAAATGATCTTCTTTTCACCCTCCTTCATCCTGTATGTAACTCATTTCGAATCAGTGACAAGAGGCACACGTGGACCGATGCAGCATCTTATGCGATCCTTTCTTTCTAGATATGTAACACTACTTCACATTAGAGAAAAAAAGAAAGTGAAAAATTTTTTAAAAACTCCGCGATCGTATATTGACTTTGACATGGTAGTCGATCATAAAACTTCTCATCAGTCTTACCTTGATTGTTATTTGAATTTTGATAATGATTTCTTCATCTTCCTATAATTTTTATATTTAGATAAAACAAGAAATATCAGTAACCGTCGTTGGCTTATATTACAAATGTCGCTGAATCTGGTATCGTCCGCTGAATGGGGTGTGGAATATGAATATACAACGGAAACATTGAGGGGAGGTGTCACGAAACGAATAAAGACTCGTAAGACAAAAGGAGACGTTAGAGCTCTTACTGGTATTTTTACTCTCGGAATTAGTGAATTAGTTGGTGAACATCGTATAGAAAGTTATGAATATTACTATGGAGATGATTATCTAGGTGAGACAAAAAACACAGCCGCTGAAACTGCAAATAAAAAAGGGTTAGCATTGTTTAATGAAAAGAACTTCGAAGAAGCTGAAAAACTTTTTAACGCAGCGTATCATACCTGTGAAAGTGGCTACACCAATGAGGCTATATTCAAAAACAATATAACAATAGCACAGAATGCAGCAAATGCGCAGAAAGCAGCAGAAGCGGAGAAAGCAGCAGAAGCACAGAGAGCAGCAGAAGCGCAAAGAACAGCGGAACAGAAGACAATAGCAGAAAAGAAGGCCGCAGAAGCGCGAGAACAAGCGTGGAGAGAAAAAGCCCAGCGAGCGGAAGAACTGCAGAGAGTAGCAGAAAAGAAAGCCGCAGACGCAGAAAGGAAGGCTGTTGAGACGCAGAGGATAGCAGAAGCGTGTAGACAACAAGCGCAGAGAGCAGGAGAACAACAGATAGCAGCAGAGAAGAAAACCGCTGAAGCAGAGAAGAAGACTATAGAAGCAGAAAAGAAGGGTACAGAGGCAGATAAGAGGGCTGTGGAAGCACAGAGAGCAGCAGAAAAGAAGGCTGCAGATGCAGAAAAGAAGGTCGCAGAAATAGAAAAGAGGGCTGTAGAAGCACAAAGAGCAGCAGAAAAGAAGGCTGCAGATGCAGAAAAGAAGGCGGCAGAAACGGAAAAGAAGGCTGTAGAAGCACAAAGAGCAGCAGAAAAGAAGGCTGCAGAAGCCGAAAAGAAGGCGACAGAAGCCGAAAAGAGGGCTGCAGATGCAGAAAGGAAGGCCACAGAAATGGAAAAGAGGGCCGCAGAAACGGAAAAGAGGGCTGTAGAAGCGCAGAGAGTAGCAGAGAAGAAGATCGCAGAAGCAGAAAAAAGAGCTGCAGATGCAGAGGAAAAAGCTACAGAAGCGCAGAGAGCAGCTGAAAAGAGGGAAGAGACAGAGCGAGTTGCTAGAATTGAAGGTGAAAAGAACGCTGAAAAGCAGCGAATCTCGATGATTGATGCAGAAAAACAGATAGCAAATAAACAGGTATTTGATGAGTACACTGTTCAGAGAGAAACAGCCACACAGTGCTTTTCAAAGTCTGCAAATCACTGGAAGCAATTGAAAGATACATACGTAAGCGAACAACCAGCTTCAAAGCTTGTTGCCCGTTGGAAGGATATAGTCGAAGCTTTAAGAATCAATGAACAAGGATTAAAGTTATACTATGAGGGAAAGTTAAAAGAAGCAGCTACTAAAATCGAATTAGCACTTGATATGTATGAGAAAGCAGTTTCCAAGTTCAATGAAGCTGCTATGAAACAGCCTCTAGACATTATCTTCAATTCTTTTATAATGGTGATCGCTGCATTTATTGAAAGCAAAGCATATGATGAAGCTGAAGTAACGATAAATTATGCGAAAGGTCATTTTCCCGATAAATCTGATGCTTTTACGGAAGCAGAACGAATGATAGCAGATGATAATTGGTATCCTAATTATGCAAATCAATATATGGTTCAAGTGGATCAAGAATCATTACAGAATGCGATCATGGAACATTCTGATGGATGTTAAAGACAAAATTTCAAGACTTACTGTTACATTGTCATAGTATCATGTATTTTTTTCTATGCATCTTTTGTTTCTGTTCTCTCTGGTTCTATGCTTATCCGTTTTGCTCTTAGGATCTTCATAGTTTGCTTTTTATTGCTTTTTTTCGCATTCGTTTCATTCAGTTACAGTGATACGTTTGCTTCTACCCTCCTTTGTTTTTTTCCTCATTTTTGCTGGTATTTTCTACGTCACCCATGTGTATATCCTTTGTTAGTTTCACTTACAATGAGCTCATCTTGGCAGTACGACTATCAAAGACTACATTCTTACCATTATTATCAACAATAGTTGAAGATAAACATTATACTACCTTATATGATCCATTTACTTCTTTTAATAATGAACATAATATTAAAGCCGATTATTCGAACGTGTATAATTGATAAAACAAACAATATCCTGTTTCATTTCAATGTTATCGATGATAATCGAAAATTATTGTGCACAGTTATTAAACAACAATAATTATATTCGTGCTAATGTAAGAGTTATCAAAATAAAACATCAGGTGATTTCTTACTTCAAGCTGGTATCAGACAGAGGTGGTGCATTTTTTGATAACTAATACACATTATCAGTGTGATCTATAAATCAGACGAACCACACTTATATGATCATCATTGTTGTGACCAAGAAATTAAATATAGACAAGATTAAAGTAAATACGATATTCATTCATCGTTTGGCGCTAACCTGCTTGTTATTCAATATGGGTCAGCCGATAGAAAAACGAGAAAATGCTAGCAAGGATAATAGTTATTGTTTGAATCAATGTCAAATATACAAACATGCAGCTAATAAACAATCATCTTGAACATGAATAATAAGTTCCTCTGTTACCGCGTTACATTTTACCTATATCTATTCAGTCAAAGTATTAACAGCGTGACACTAATAAACAAATGAAGAAGATGATGGCGTAATCCTTGACGTTTATTGCACCAACGAAACATTCGACGTCTATCAAAACATCATTCAAGGTGTCCACTATCATTTTCCAATTATACAAATTGAATTCATATTGAATTCACTCATATCCTTATTAGCCGGCTCGATCGTTATTCTAACGAGCTTTTTACGATTAATATCCTTAACAACAATGTGATCAAATGATCAATGGATTACACGCAAGACAAGTTATCATTGAGTTCAACAACATTATATGCAGAGACGATAACTATTTTTTCTAGTTTCTATTCTTTGGCTATTGTTGGTGTTTTTTGTGTTTGTGTTAGAAAGAAAGTCGTCTTTTTGCTCATACTTTCCTTTTGTTGTTATTCTTCAAATTTGTTTACAAAATTAAACTGATATTACAATTAATAATGGATATAGATGTGTTTGATGAACATCCACCAGCGATGTTACACTGTTCGAGAAGTGAGTACAGGACACCAAATCCATAGTAAATGGTATTG
This sequence comes from Macrotrachela quadricornifera, assembly GCA_022393335.1. Classification (NCBI taxonomy): domain Eukaryota; kingdom Metazoa; phylum Rotifera; class Eurotatoria; order Philodinida; family Philodinidae; genus Macrotrachela; species Macrotrachela quadricornifera. The sequence continues at coordinate 134,384 of JAJEKB010021113.1, read as the reverse complement.
TAGAGTGTTCGATAATCGTAGCGAGGTGTTGAAGATGAGTTTGAACAGAAGAGCCATCACGACGCGTTTTGACTAAATTTCAGCCTCTCCAGGTGCTTTAAATTAATGCTTCATTATTTGAAACTATCTTGAGGGTGAGTATTTTAAGGAACTACCACAATCCGCGATTTCGATCTCATTTCAAGAGACCGATCTTCAGGTGCACTGAAAAAAAAAATAGGAGGTCTACCGAACTTTAAAGGCTTGGTACGGTTCTACGAAACGATTTTAAGTTCTGTGGCATATAAATCGTTTTGTAATTATTATAGAGAACCTTTTCAAGTTCCAGAAATTCCAAAAGGTTCCGAAGTTTGTTTACGAAACCCACTGAAAGTTTCGTGCACCATGCACTGAACTTTCGGTAGTTCCGTATCCTTTGTGCAAACCTATTGATAGTTTCGCATAGTATTTAAACGTTCCGTATATATTCTACGAAACCAGCCATAGTTTCGTAGATGCTCTAATAGTTCTGTACACGTTGTACCAAACTAATCATGTCTTCGTAAAAGATGTACCAAACTAATACATCATTTACAAAACTATGAACAGTTTCATACAATGTAAGCTGAACCTTTCAATATTTTACGAAACCACTGATAGTTTCGTGAAACAATTACAGCTTCCGCATATCTTATATGAACCTATCGAAAGTTTCGTAAAACATCAAAAGGTTCAGCTTATATTGTACAGAACTGTTCATAGTGTCATAAATGATGTAATGATTCGACATATTTTTTACGAAACCATACATAGTTTCGTATAATGCATCCGGAACTATTACAGCACTTACAAAACCTTGAATGACTTTATAGAACTTATACGAAACCTTTAGATGCTCTGAGAAGATATCAACAGCTTTGTACAAAGGATACGGAACTGCTGAAAGTTTAACGCATGATACAGAGAACTTCTCAAAGATTTCATAATCAAACTTTGAAGCTTTATTCAATTTTCGGGCTGAGGATGAGATTCTGTATGAAAATTTACGAAACAATTTTCATGCTACGAAAATTAAAACTGTTTCTTGAAACAATATCAAACCTTCAAAGTTCGGTAGAACACCTCTTTTTTTGTACAATGTTAGATAGCCCTCAGAAAGTTACTAATGGTAAGCTAAGGTAGGGTTCAAAAAGCTACTAATGGTACTCCAGATAGCTCTTAAAGAGTTACCTATATTATCCTGAGATAACCCTCAAGAAATTATATAGAATACCCCAAGATAGCTCTCAAAAATTTATTCATAGTACTCGAAGAGAGTCGTCAAAAAGTTACCTATACTACTCTGAGACAGCCCTCAAAAAGTTACGAATGATACTCCAAGTTAGCCTTCAAAACATTATCTATAGCACCTTAAAGCATGCGTTTAAAAATTACGGAACCTTTTTCTCCATTACTCATTCACCGTTTTGTTTTGCCGGTGTAGGTTATATATACACGAGTGAATTCATGAAAAAGTATCCGTGACACGATATTTTCACGCGCGACACTTCCGCGCAGTGTGTCTGAGTGAGGGTGAGGGCGCGCGGAAGTGTCACTTTTAATTGTGGCGCGGAAAAGTCGTGCGCGCAAATGTCGTGTGACCAGTTTTAGGTTCGGTGACAACACTGCGGAACCCAATATTTTCAGAAATCCCACAAGTTAATCAGTAAGCTTATTGTATTCAAATAAATGAATTTCTTTTCTGTTACAAATTGACTTCAATATGCGACTCGTGGATACATTTATCATCTAATCGAAATTAACTCGTGTTTTATCTTGAAACCATCTTTGTATCAAATTATGGGTAGATTTCACTAATAGAAAATAAACATATTTATTTTCTCTGTTTAGATCGACTCACTTATAAGCTGTATAGGTAAGTTTGTTGTATTATATAAAATTAAATGATTTGCTTTTTATTGTAGATTAATTTAAGAAACAATATGGCGATTAAGTATTATTTTTAACTAATGATGAAAACAGCTTTAGAGGTATTGAAGCAGATGAGTCTTCATATTGCATCCATAAATCGATCTTATTGATATATGAAAACCCACATAGAATTCGTACACAAATTCTATGTAGCTTTTCATATATAAATAAGATCAATTTATGGATGCAATATGGAGACTTAACTGTTTCAATACCTCTGGAGCTGTTTCCATCATCAACTATTGGGTAGATGACAAAAGGTTCAGAGCGAATAAGCTCATACGAAACTTCCTTTTTAGTTGATGTGAAAAGTTTAATACGAAACCAGCAAATGATCGGACCGTGTGCCCACCCGCGGATCTGTTTTTTGGTTTGGTAAAGATCCTTTTTTTTACAGTGTAGTACAATTTAGGAAAACGGCAATTATCTACCAACTTACTCAGTCAATATGAGAATCAGTTTTGACTTTCCATGTAATTGGTTCATACATTTCGTTGTTTCTGAACATTACGATCAGCAGAGAAAATAGATCATATATATTTATTTCTATTCATAACGATGATGACACGTAACAGAACATAAGAGTTACACTAGTAAAGCAAAAATTGCTCGGAAGGAACACGTGATAGTAGGCATACAATTTTTTCATTCATGTATGTTCTAATTATAATGCAGAAATTCTTATTATTTTGGTAATGTTTCTATCTCGGTGACAATAAGAAGCAGAAAGCTGAAATTCTAGCATTGAGTAGATGTAGACATCAAGTATACATTTATTGTATACATTACTCTCTTCGACTTCAGGAACCTAAGAAAAAAATATTTCACTACAGGATCAGAACTTATGCCACACGCTTTATATTTTCCGTTTATTATCATGTTGTTGTATTATCAGATCGATAGTGATCATTAACATCATCATTATTTTCTCTTACAAGTGTTACAAATAAATATTCAGCATCTGCACGTTCAGTTATCGTCGATATGATTTCATTTGATGGAATATCTTTTATTATTTCTTCAATTGTTTTTTCTTGATTACTATCCCAAACATCATATAAGCGATATTTTTTTGCTATTGATGCTGCATGAAATATTTCATCTTCAGGAACACTATTTATATTATTAATATTTATATCTTGTAAGATATACCAATCATCGATATATGAAACAATTTTAGCACGATAATAACCTTTATTATGATAAACAATATATGATATATTGAGTAAGATATCTTTCATTGCTAATTTTGTTTTTTCACATAATTGTAAATGACCATTTAATGCAGCAATTGTTAATATATCATGTGCTAATATCTGTATATAAAAAAATGAATGATCACAAGCTGTTTTATTAAAAGTTAATAATTTCTTCTTTTCTCCAGCTTGTATCAAAGTCTAAGATATAAAAAATGAACATTTCATTTTTGTTTTTATTTTTGAAAATTGCACTTACAATTTTATTCTTTTGTTTCAATTTTAATACTTTCTCTGCACAACCATGAAAATCATCAAATAATTTTTTTACATTCTTCAATATGTTTTGTTTCTTCTTTCTTAACGAATTGCACTTTATTCGAGTAATTAAATGTTTGACTTATTGATTTAATCTCATTTAAAACATATTGAATTTCATCGTCCTGGAAATAGAAATTAACATTATTAATGACTACATTCTTTTATACTGACCTGCTTCAAATCATGAGTAATGTTGTAAAATATTGCGACCGATGTAGATTTTTTACTCATCTAAACAACAGAATAAAAATGGTCGACAATATGGTGAATTTATATTAAAAAAAAAAGACAAATATCTTTTTATATTTAAATTAAAAGTAAAACAAAAATATGAAGTATTCTAATTTTGTTTTTGTTTTGATGTACCTAATCGTTTAGTTTATTATTACTCAGATCGAACTCACTTTATCGGATTCGATACGATCCGATTGTCGGATCGAATCACCTGGATATATATCATGAATGGTATGTGTTGATATTGTGTATAGATAATTTTATCAAAATATATTTTCAAATAATTATTTATATCAAACATCATAAATAATATATCAATAAATAACTGCTTTAAATCTTTTAACTGTATAATATGATTTTTTCTTCTGTTTTGTTACATTTGAATTTCTAAAATAATAAATTTAATTTATTTCAAATAAAAAAAATGTTTTTTTGTTTTACTTTTACATATTCGATATATTAACTACATCATAGAATGTATCTATATCTATTTTTTTATCATTATTTCCTTCTGGTTGAATTACTTTTGATTGATTAAATATTCCACTATAAAGAAAAGTGTAAATACAACTTTTATAAAAATATATATTGGTATAATTATTAAAACTCTAACATAAATTATTTTTATCGTTTAATAAGTTTCCATTTAATTGATTTGGAAAACATTGTGTTTTTAATTAATTTTTTACAAAAAAACTTTCCAAGTAACTATGAGATCACTAAACACTTTCTATCAACTATTCAATCAACAATCATAAATAGCAATGTATTGAAAATGAAAGTAAAAGATTATTTTGACAAATTAGAAGTCACAATGGGTAATATGGAAAAAATTGTATTTGTTTTTTTTATTCATAAATTTCAATTCTTAAATTACATATACAAATATGAAGTTTTATATAAATCATTACTGAAAAATACTGCAAGTGAATACGACATAAAATGGTTTGAATATTTCATAGTCAAAAGACAAATATGAAATCCAAATGATCACAATCATCGCGAGACATTACTTGAAGACTGGAACAATCATCGGATAGTTAATAGCCAGAAATTTAAAGATATTTTGATGGCAACTGACAAATTACTAGAGGCTTTTGATAACTGAATTATTATTAATATAATCTTCTTTTTTTGTTTTTAGACTGTATATTTGATGTGATTAAAGATAATCTTATAAATTTTCAACATGAACTTTTTCGTATTTAATTTAACAAAGAATCTGATAAAAAATATTCGAGTCAGTCAAATGAAGATATACGGAAAGACATAGGAAATAAGAATAATCCATTATATAAATTAAATGAAATTAATAAACAATATTATAATAAAAGTATGATTGTAAATGGTCTTATTTGATTCTTAGAAAATACAATATTAATTGATATGAATCATTTAAGGCATAATATAATGCATGATAATCTGATACAATCATCGTTGATTCATTCTTCTTTAATTGAAAATTCTTTTCAAACATTACTTATTGATAGTAAAATTATTAAACAACTATATAATTTAAAAAGAGAATTTAATAAAAATGATTTTGAATCTTGAATAGATTCAAATACAGATGAATGTCAAAGTGGACAACATCAAAATGACTTTTATTTGTGGAATTTTATGGAAGAAGAAGAAAAAATATACTTAATTCTGAAATGTTAACAGATTTGGCAAATACAACAATGTAGAACATAATTCAAATCATGGAAAGTGTTACATTATGCATAGAAAATTACTGTCAAAATACATGTGACAAAAAATTCTATTGTTGTCTTCTTGAAAATATGAAAAAATAATTTAGTTAAAAACAATTTTTTTTCTTTTCAAATACCTAAAGAAATTAAAAAAAATTGAACCATTTGTCGACTGACTCAATCTAATTTTTTCATTATTTATATGCCAACATTTCTTCAAACATAAATTAGAACATAAAAGTAAGTTTAATTCGTTTCTTATCGATGACGCATATATATGTCTAATAAATTCTTTCTATACTATTCTTTTTACATAGATTTAAAAGTCAATATTACTACTGATGGGATCTAATCAATTTGTTTTATGATATTAAAACAAACTGCAGTGATGTTAGATCAATTCATCATTCATCTAAAGATTCTCTGTACTGATACAAAACAGCCATTACATCAACAGTTGAAACAAATATTACCTGAAAGTTTTCAATACATCATGAATTTAGTATACTAGAAGAGATCAACGGAAAAACAGATCATAATTTTTATTTGCTATCAATTTTACAACAAAACAAATCAAAATCATTCGAAATATCGAGAAAGTAATTTTTTGAAAAGTCTAATTTCCAGTATTTGTGTCCTTGTTCATGAATGCCTTCAAGATCAAATATTAACTTTCGCAAAAGATCGAGGATTGATCTATAATTTCTATTTCTTCTATTTTATCCAAGGCATGTAAATAATTATCATCGATCGTCTGTATTCTATTTTATAGTAATAAATACTATGTACTTATGTAAATCATAATAGAGAATAAACCTCGATTAATAAAAGTTCAAAGAAAGAAAAAATATAGATGGACGTGTCGAATGTATCCGTCACGCGCTTTACGATAATCTAGTGGTCTATTCTGCTATAAATATAGACTATAAACAATGTTTCTGTTTCATATAAATCTTATTCCTTCGAAGATATAAGGTGTACACATCACACATAAAATATCATTGCTGGTGTTCAATTGGTCATTTGCTATCGATCAAGAAGAAAAATGAAAAAAATGGTAAGAATATTTTTCTCTTGTTTGCCCTTATGTTCGTCCATAGTATTCTTATTCTTCCTTGCCTCCGTATTTTTTTTGCCTTCCAGCGTAAAGCCTTCACGGAAAAATTATAGAGCGAGAAAATATTGATGGCAGTAACTCAGGAGGTTTAAATCAATATATTATTGTTTGATGATTTGTTTTATTATTTAGGCTGATCAATCACGAGATGCTCGAGTTAATTGGTTGAAAACACTGGTTAACAAAATGGCACCAAATGATCCAGTAAAAGTTGGTGAAGCTTTTCAAATAGTCAATAAAATAATCAAGAATTATCATATTAACATACAATTGAACACTCCGGTTGGGTTTTTATCTTGTTTTTTCAAATACAAGTTTCTCTTTCTAGGCATATCGAGTTGTCTTAACCAGAGTTACTGGTATTTCAAGTAGTATAATATAGGTGGTAGAAGTATTGCAGGTGATGTCAGAGACGTACTCGGGGGATGGATTAAGGAGATTGATCTCCCTCACCTTCAAGAAAAATGCAAACATCTGGAGGAAGATACGGGTCGCTCAAATATTGCCAACCGAAAAACAGTTTTTCTAGATGGTGATCCCCTTTGAGAAAATATCTGGCTACGTGTCTGGGTGGTGCAACACTGTTAACCATTCAAGTGTTAGCTGAAAATATTTATAAAGTAAGAATTAAATGTTTAAATTCTATTTTTATTTTATTCTCCTAGGTTGCACAATTAAGGAATGTTGTTTTTAATTACTTCAAACGTGATAAGTTTCGTGTAAAATATTTTTTTTTAATATATTTTTTTATTATAGATTACATATCTCGTATGTGAGTGTTTATGTGCTTGATATTTATGTTACATATATTAAATGAAAATTTCATATATAACCGCCACAAATATGATTTTATTTCTAAGCAAGAAATTAAAGATTCAAGCTTTTGTGTCCTTTCTGAATACATCACCAGAAACAACGATATGAAAATTTTTAATAATTTTACAATAAACAAAATTAATGATAGAAAAAGAAAAGCAAAGAGAAAACATAGAAATAGATAGGTGATAATAAAATATTATGAATCAAGTTATTTAGAGAAAAATCAATATACTAGAAGATGATTATGGTAGAAATTTTTTATCAAGTTCATATAATTTTAATTTTAATTAATTTAATAGCGATATCTAAGAAAGTTTTCATTCTAAATCATAATGTTATTCATTGAACCATCTATTAAGATGACATGATAATAGTTGTAATTGATCATATTAGTAATGTATACCCAGATTGAACATTATGGCCTCCATAAACGGTCATATACGATGGTATCCGTAAAACTTATGGTCGTCTACGATTATATTTTGCCGTATTATCTGTGACCGTATTACGATCGTATGTTTTCGTGTCGTATACGGAGAAATACGGAGATCGTATACGGCCACTATTCACTGACACAGTAAACGATCGTCTTTTTTTCCGTATTTCAGCGTATACGAGACGGAGATATACAATCGTAATACGACTGCAGGAAAATCGTCGTATTTTTTCGTGTACGGTCGTTGATGACCGCGCTTGTTTGACCAGAGTACTCAAAATAATAATATATATATATATTAAAAACCGAGAGATAATAGTGTTAAGATGATTGTATAAACAGTTGTATATTTATACTTCATTTCTATGAACTAACTTCTGGTAAAATAATAAATGGACAATCAATTAAACATTATAATCTTACACAACTTCAACAAAATATTGGAATTATTAGTCAAGAATCTGTACGTTTATTTACTTTTTTTGTCTTCTTTAACTTGTATTAAAATAGATTTCATTTAATATGAGTATTTATGAAAATATTCGATTTGAAAAATTAAATGCACCTCGACAAAAAATTGAACAAGCAGCAAGACAATCAAATGCACGTTATTTCATTATGAAATTACCAAATGTTTGTATTTAACAATTATTTTTATTTATAAATATAAATCAATTATATTTAATTAAGAAATAGGAAACAATTATTGGTGAACATAGTATACAATTAAGTGGTGGTGAAAAACAACCTATTGCATTAACTCATCCTCTTATGAAACAATCTACTTTACTTTTATTAGATGAAGCAACTGGTTCACTTGATAATACAAATGAAAAAATTGTTCAACAAGCATTTAACAGAGCATGTCAAGGTAATTATTTTATTTTATATTAATTATCTTGAGACATTAATAGAAATATAGGTAGAACTACTATTATAATTGCTTATCGTTTGATTACAATTAAAAATGTTAATCAAATACGTATTAGATAATCCCCTGAACTGAAGGGAGGGTGACACAGAAAAAAGTGAAATGCGTTTGTGTGTTTGTTTGTGCCAGGTCAAAGGTAAAAAATCCATGTTCTTAGAGAAATCGACAACAAGAAATCGTCACTTTGAAAAAATCGAATATTAACATTTCAGCCACGGTTTTCGTGGCTGTGGAATCGAACGGTACTATTAGTTTTTGAATTGTTTCGAATAATTTTTTTCTTTCGACGAAAGTGAAGTTATAGCAAAAATACTAATAGGATTTCGTGCGCATGTTTGATTGTGCCAGGCCATAGCGCGCAGGTTAAATAAATGCAAGATTACAAAAAACTGTTTTTTGGAATCTGAGCAATGACCCAATTAAAGTTTGTTTGACGTCACACTTTGAACCAAGCACTTTTTTGGGCTGCAGATCTTATAGAATCGGATGTTTTCGAGCTCGTTTTCTTCACCTGTTAGAGTTTTTAAAGTGAGAAGTCAATCCCATTAAAGGTTTTTGGTGTTGCGCTTTCAACCAATAAAAGTGTTGGAGTTGAAAAATTCACTGAATAATAGATTTTCAAGTGTTAGGTTTAGGACATTTGAGATTCTATTAGGTTGAAAATGCAATGAATCAGAATTTGGCGAGCTTATACTCTTTTCCAATTACATTTTTTCAGCCCTAAATTGCAACTAATTATGAGTTTTCGATGATGAATTCTTGATTGATTACATTGCTTTGAGGCTGAATGTTTAAGTACTCAGAAATCTAATAGTGAATTATGTAAAGAACGTTATGCAACTAGAATGTCTAGGCTGATCGTGCAGAACGATGGGAGGACGCAAGGATAAATGAGATAGATCGTATAGAGAAAGCTTCAAAGAATGAAGAAATATGGATACATAGAGGAGCGGCTCGTCGTGAGTGGCGTCTCTTTGAGGCGCCATTCACGACTAGCCGTTCATTTCTACTTTTAATTAAAATTAAGTATGTTCGAGACTAATTAGGGGTTGTTCAAGTAGAGTTAAATCTACCAGGGAACACCCTTGCTGACTTCTCACTTTTGAATCGAGTATATGCTCAAGTGATAGACTTCAGTGAGCTATTAAATGTCCTTAAAGAGTTCGGTTTCCAAGATCTTCCAAGTAGAGATATACAATTATCAATGTTACTAGTTTGACTGTACTACTGTACTAATATATATGATATCTTAATAAAATCTTCCTATCCCGTGCAAGTTTATACCACTAGTAAAGTAATCAATACTGATTAAGATCCTAGAATACTAAGACAAATCAATGCCCCTTATCGGAGATACAAACTTGCTTCGCATGTAAATTCATTATAAAAAACAATATGTACTCTTCCTCAAGGATGCAAATACTCCCTTGACTGAAGGAAGGGTCATATGGAAAAAGCTAAAACGAGGTTGTGTGTCTGATTGTTTATGCTAAGGTAAAAAGAACATCAGAGCCAAAATAATTTTGTACTCTTACGTGTGTACTTGCACGTGTTGTTTTAAATATTCAGTCGTGAACTTATGAAATGTTTTGTTCTAATGCTTGAGTGTTTGGCAGGGAGAGGGACTAGTCGCTCGTTTGTGACGTTCCACAGAGATTCTTACAGAATAAGTCTGTAGAAAATCTACCAGGTATTTCGAAAAAACTTCATTGACATTCTGATATTCAAAACTTTCAAAATAATGCAACTTTTTTAGAATGATGACGAAATTGAGTTTGTAATAGATAGCTATCAACGAAACATAAACTTCGATATGTTCAGGGAGAATTATTTTCTTGTGAATCGGAGAATTCTCTCTTGAAAGTTGAACGCTAGTCTGACAGAGAGATGTATAAATAACTTTTTAGCACAGTTCCTAATAGACTTAAATATGAAACTTTTGCATCTTTTTCAGATCATTATAGGAATATAACAGGTCTCAGACAAAGAATGCTGCAAAATTTGTAATTCTTTTTCAATATCAGCCAGTTGTCACACAAACTTTGTGTCTTTTATTCCAGCATTTTGATTAGAAGTGTTATTTTTCCTTGGTTGTCGAGATAAATTCTAGTTATTCCTTGCTGATTGGCTGGCTAATCATTTTCTAATTGACTTTTTCTGATATAATAGCATTCGTTTTCGTTTCATTACTTATTTAACTGCTAACTTAACTTGTCCTGTAAATGCATTTGATAAATCTACAATGGACTTCGACAACTTGTCGTCCATTCGGTCATATACAGAAGGATTTATCTCGAAAATTTGATCGTGAGAATCATCCATAAATAAATTCAATTTACACTGAAGAGTTATCTATATATTGGTTCGCGACTTTTAGATCATCTCTTATTTATATACAGATCATTATTTTTTTTACAGTGTCTAAGTCAATTCATAAGCGGAAGGCTGACTAGCAGACGTAGATGATCTATTGCTCATAAAATATTTCGCAAATGAGCATAAATTAATAAATTGAAATGCTTCTACATTTTTCGGGTCAATTCAACATGTATGACGGACAGTAATTGATATAAATTCCATTACAAACATAATTTTAAAAACTACAATAGTTAAAAGCTACAGCAGTATCCCATTCAGTTCGACAGAAGATACTTTATCATAAAGAATACGTAAAATAGGCTTAGCTTTTGAACTTTGCGTCTGAAGTTCTATTCTAAAACTCATAACCATTTGTACACAGTAAGGCATGACTTTTATGGATTGTGAACGAAATCAAACTATTAGTTGCTGAATGAAGCAGACATAGATCAAAAGAAAAAAGACGTTTTGGCTAACTTACAATGGTTGGCATGAGTTACAGGATCTAAAAATGTGCTTCCTTTGGAAACAAAGGAACATATTTGAAAGGTTTGGTATGCAAAATTAAATCACTATCGTCACGCGCGATTTCTTCAACAAATTGTGGTTGTGTAGTTTTTTTTGCTTCTCTTTCTGTTTGAGTTTTATGATCCTTGATTAGAAATGATTCTATTAATAATCTACTGATTCTTACGAATTGGGAATTAATTTGGTTTAGTCATAATATAGTTAGAAGATTAGTTTGAGAAGAAGATAGGATGAGGGTATTCACTAGTTGTAAGTGACGCCTTGTAAAGATTCCGACAAGCAATCCATCATTCATTTACAAGGTTAGCATGATCTCGTATTGTGTACAACTTTCGACGAAGTTTACGATATTTTTGGAAACAAGTATACCAACTGCAGTCCAAGCGACTCATGTCAGCACTTTATTGATGGTCTATAAAAGCCTAAATTGTTATCTATGACGAAGAAAGTGCGGATGCTTGGTATTTTTCGAATTGGAAACTGATAGTCTTCCTTTTGGAAATGATAAAATGTGAAAATTTTTCTCAGATTGAGGTAACTATAGCATCACATTTATTGATAAATTACCTGACAATGATCCTCAAAATGAAAAGAATGAATTCAGTTGAGGGTTAAGCGAGTCACCGTTGACGAGCGTTACTTGTTGTTTACTGATTCAAATAAATATATCTCATCGAATGATGGGCACAATTATGACTGATCCAATCTAAATTACGCTACCTATCGAAAACACGTTCATTTTATCAAAGTTTTCGCGATCACTTAAAAAGAACGTTACGTTAAATGAATAAATGATGAGAACCATACTTCCATCGAATTTATTTTTTCACGTATCCCAGAGAGGGAAGGGCCGCGGCTGAGTTTTCGAGAAAAATGGAAGCCTATGAAGCACAATAAAAAGAATACATAGATCGATTCTGTTTTTGGTGTTGATCTTAAATATATTAGCTTTTAAAATTTATTCTGTCGATTGACGAGTTAATTGATCAAAAACTAGTCGAAAAACATATCGTTTGGCAGTTTTGATCATTGTATGCTACAATAAACTGTCTTATCTATTCATTTTTCTAGATGTTTTTAGCATCAATTGATAGATCTTATCGAGATCTATCCATCATTATACGGTCCAAAATGGATCGATAGATTTCTGGCAATCAAAAGTGTTATACTACGAACAAATATAGCCTTTATATCATAGGCAAAAGAAGGGTAACTAAATCGAGTCTCGTACAATATGAAACGCATGAAATGGTCTGATTTTGTTAGAAATAACGGGTGGTGCAAAAAGAATAGACCTCTCAGTAGTTTGCATACTTCTCAGACATAATTCGTCATGGAAAAAAACATATTTCTATAAAAAGATTTCTCGTCAAATTCTGTACAAAACGTATCAATTTTTATTATCTCAAATAGGTTTCATTATTTTATTAGATGCAATGCAATTGATTTGTCCAAAAAACACAACTTTCAAACAAGAAATTTTTAGTAGGATAAGCATATTCTAAAATTGTCGTACTATGGAGAAATGTGACTCAGTAGATTTTGTAGAGGAAAGTTTGCTCGACAATATAGTATAAGTGGAATCTCAAATATATTTAAATACCTTAATGAAATGTCGATGGAAAACTGCAGAATCAAACAAATGATGCTTTTTGCTTTTAGGAAAAATACTCCTTCCAATGTTCTAACGAAATTTATTCATAATATTTCAATGTATTTGAAAAACTACCTACACAGTCTTGTAGAGCAGACTTTCCTTTACAAAACTTACTGTCTCATATATTTTCACAATACAACCGTTTTATGATATTGTAATTGGCTTTTAATATCACTGACTAGGCGAAGCTATATTTCAAGTGTGTTTAGTATTTCGACTATAACATAGTCATTTATAAATGAAATTCAACAATGAAAACTCATAGAAAAGATTTTTTCTGAATACTTTGCGTTGTTTTCTGATTGACTTCTCCTAAAACTATTTTCTATGAACATTTTATTTGAAAGTTGTGTTTCTGGCACCAATCGATTACATCACATGGCAGAGAATAATAGAAACTATTCAAAATAATAAAAATATCTGCGTTTTGTAGAAAATTTGACAAGAAATCTTTCTATAGAAATAATTTTTTTCTAAGCTGAATTAGAGATAAGAAATTAGCAAAATACTGAAAGGTTCATTTCTTCTGACTCATCCCTTATTTAAGTGCATGTATGCTAGTCATATGTACATGAGTGACACATCAGTAAAGAAATATATTTAATTACTTCTTCTAGAAAAAATTTGAACAAGAAATAAGAACTGATTACTTATTGCTCCTCTAAAAATAAGTTACCGTGCAACGGCCATAATGCGGTTTCGTTATTCTTTTGATAAAAAATTATTTCACCTTGATTCGAAGAATAACATTTGTTTTTTTCTCGTTCTCTTTTTATAGACTTTATATACTTGCTCGAGATAAATGAGAATTTCTATACTATTTGTGACATTTAACATTCTTTGTTACGAGCAAATTTTGAATATTATTATTATTGATTTCTGTTTTTCTTTTTATTACAGATTTTTAAAAAACCTTGAACAATAAAATTAACCTTTCGTTGTTTAAGGTAGTTAAGAATAACATTTGATGAAAGTTCATATATTATATAGATGTAACATGTTTTATTAAAATGAAATTTTTCTTTTCTTTTGACAAGGTAGAAAGCAAATATTCATTAAAAAATGATAGCAAAGAATGGATATCATGTCTTGAAAAGGACAAACATCCACAGGTTCTTTTTAAAGAAAGGATTGTCGATTTTGAAAAGAAAACCATCATAGGAAAATGATAATTTTTATCGTGTGAGAACTATTCTACTGGTATCTTTTTTAAATAATATAAGAAAACTAAATTTAAATAAACAAAAAATTACAGAATAAAAAAAGAAAATGAAAACTGCCTTATTGTACGAGCAAAAAATGTTTTTGTTGGTCATGGTTCGTAATATTTCAAATGAATGGTCATCCCAACTAGATCTAAAAGAACTGTACGAACAAATTAATTCAAATCAGAAAACGTTTTCAATAAATGGTCAGATTCAAAGTAGAACTGAATTTGCCGATTTCCAATGTTGATAACATATTTGTGTATGTAGTTAAAAGAGCCACAAGAAACGCTTCACCCTCAAAGACTTTCGTCTTTCCTTCGTACTATGGATTATTTTCTGTTTCTCTTTTTATGTTTCACAAATGGAATCCTTATGATATGTTAAATGTTTCAGATGGTGCGGCTATAATCAGTGAACTTGAATGAAACGTTTTTTGTATATATAAGAAAGTTACAGAATTTTATTTAATATGATTATTCCACTATCAGTCATGACGATAATCTATTAGAGATGAAGTTAACCAATATTTTCTTAGAAAATTCTTCAATACATCAAAGCGACTTAATTCTATTCATTCTCTCTCGAATGAATACTTTATATACAAGAGAATTAATTAATGGTCTCCAGTCCCGTCAGATTATATTAATCTAAATTCAAATGAAAAAAATAGATTTACTCAACCGCTTCATATAATTTATTTTCTCAATGGTAGAGTTGTTTCAGATGCGGTAATTATAATCAATTGTTCTGTAGTCATCTGTCAATGAATTTTCTTCCATTTGTACAAAAAAAAGAATTCATAAAATAAAGAGCATTTAAAGTATAGCTGATGTTTATTGTTGCCAGATTTATTAGTTGACACAGTTACACATATCAAAAATGAAAAAATACTAAGATTTATATGAAAAAGAAACATGAAATTGTGGATGATGAAATGGTCATAAAAAATAATTTGTCCCTGGGAGACTTCAACATTAGTATCTTTAATAGTAGTAAGGCAAAGAAGAAAAGAAGAACAAGCAAACAAAAAACAAGGAGAATGAGTTAAAAATATATATTATTTAGAATAAGAATAGAACAAAAACCACAAGCGGCAAATAAAAGGTAAAATATATAAGTTCTTATTCAGTTTAAAGATGTGTTACTGACATTGCACTATCGACAGCATATAGCCACCAGTTATGATTAACCTATAAAATAATTAAACGTTTCTTTATTCAGCAATTCATGTTTAACAGTATTTCAGTACTAAATTTTTATTAATGCTTCATAGACATTATACCAAATTTGATCTCTTTATCTCATATTTTTATTTAATTTTCAAAGTTACATCATAACAAAACAGTTTTTTTTCCTATTGAGCGATATAATAATAACAGAGCACTTTTCGTCAGGGAAAAAATGTTCTTACAGAAGTCGAACCCGTCTAATACTCTTTTTGCATTTAATGTAAAACTTAGAAAAACGTTGGCTTGAATTTTAAACTGAAAAGTGATTTTAAGACTATAATGTCACATGCGACGAGCAGCAATGTTTTTATTAAACTAATGATAATTTGACAAGAGTGTTTCCTTCATTAAGTATTCAACTACAAGAAATATAAGGTCTTTCACATATACACACAGACACATACAGGTATTTGCTTTGGTTCTTTTTTCCTTTAATGTGTTTCTATTTTAACATGTAGCAGGAAGACTAAGGAATAAAGCAAATAGTCGATCATTCCTGCATAGCATCAGCATCGATCGAGTCACTCATATTTTAATACGATAAGAAGAGAACATAAAAAAGGGTAAAAGCAAATATTTGTAAGCCGCCAGTAATTCAAAAATCCAGCAAGTTTTTTTCTGCAATATTTTCATATGGTTAGATAGAGCTTGACGAGTTCTACAGGAATATATGAGTGAATTGCGCTAGGATTGTACGATTGGGCCGAAAAATTCGAAAAAAATAAGTGACTTTGAAGGATATCTGAATTGTTTATTGGATAGAGCTTCGTTGATTGTGTATAAATCAAGTATTTTTCCAACTGTTAGGTTCTTCCTTTCAGAAAAAAATTACTTTTTTTTATTAAAAATGCATATTTCTCGAGATTTGTCATAATAAGATAAATAATTTTAGAAATATTTTCACAAAGAAATCATAATAATCAGTTATATATTGTTATTATACATCAATCGAAAGTTTGTGAAAAGGAGAATATAATAAGCATATACAGAACTTTATCGACAAATACATGTCTACAAAAAAAGCTTAAATGTATGCGTGACACACTCAGCATAGCCCTTACCATCTTAATTTTAGTCCTCTATTTCATCCATAAGACTCCTAGACAAAATTTTTTATATCAAAAGATTTCTCTTGCTTTTACTCTTTCAAATAGAAAAAGGAAATCTGAATTTACTAGTCAATCAGCTTTAGTAGATTGAATTTAATCTGTTGGGACATTTTTCGAATAAAGTACTATTTTCTCATGAACGGTATATGTTTAAGGGCTGAGATTTTTACCACAGATTTAACATATAGTTAGTTAAAAAGGGTAAACAAATCATGACTTTAGCTCTTAAAATTACCGAGAAATCAAAGAAACAAAATATAAAATCTGTCGGGACATTCAGTAAAGAAATAATACCCCTGTCGTCTTGTTTTAATTTTTTTATTTGATCTATAAGATCGTTAGAAAGAAACTATTTTATCAAACGATTTCTCATTCTTTACTCTAGTGACAAGTAAAATCAGATTAGGATTTGCTTTTGTATTAGTTTCAAGAAATTCAATATAATATGTCGAGGCATAAACTGGTCAAAGTGTATGTTTAGCTCGTATTTGCGAGATTTTATCAGAAAATCAAAAACGAACCTATGCTCAATTTATATGATGCAAAAGCGGAAAGTCTCAACTACAAAATGGTTATAATATATTATTTATACTTATTTAGAATTGTAGGACAGTACAAGCGATTCTCACCGAATTTGTACCCGAAAACCACTCATTTTGGTCTTTCGTGCTTAAAAATTTTATAGCTATCATAGCTAAAAGTCTTGATATCTGTAGGATAAGTAGGACAAAGCTTAAGCGTATTTCAAAAAAAAAAATTATTAAAATTGGTTAAGTAGAAGTTGAGATATGTGCATTATAGTGTTGAAAATGCAATCGGACAATGCAAACACAATTCACTGATATATCTTCAAAAAAAGCTTAAACCTTTTCTTTTATTGAAAATTTACAGAAATCTATTTAAAATTATCAATAAATCAAGCTCTTTCTACCGACATTTTTTTGTTCTAGGTATTCCAAGAAGGTGATTTTTAGACTTAGCATGTAAAACTGCACATGAAAACATAAATTAATTTATGTTTTCATGTGGAGTTTTACATGCTGAATCTAAAAATCACCTTCTTGGAATACCTAGAACAAAAAAAAGTCGATAGAAAGAGCTTGATTTATTGATAATTTTAAATAGATTTCTGTAAATTTTCTATAACAGAAAAGGTTTCAAATTTTTTTCAATGTACAAAGGCTAGCAAAATTATAAGATCTCTATCAAATTTTGGAAACAATAAGGATTTTTTCGGCTAAAGAAGGTTCTTTTTTTGATATAACTATGCCAAGGAGTATATCACTCAGACAAGACAAGGTGAATCGAGCATGTCTTATACGAGACGCGTTCTTCCTTATGATATGGAGCAAAAGGTTATGTCAAATCAATGTGACCAGGCTATTGGAATTTATAACAAGATGGTGACCGTCTTTCTAGACGACGTTCATTGTCCTTGTTGTTATGATGCGTTGTCCCCTTCTCTGTATATTTTTCTTTGTATCCATCTGCCTCCTTTTTCCTGTTCTTCTCTCTCTCTGTACCGACATATATATGAGATGTGTCGAATATAATAGAGAGAACGGAATAGGTTGAGTGGAGAAACGGGCACAGAAGTATTCTCCATACGATTTGTTTTAGTGTACGCTTGCAGTGCTTAATACATACATGTTCTTATTATATGTACGGTATTGTGGTGTGTTCTTCTGATTGTACTATTAAATAAATCATTACAGTTTTGCGTTTTTGGATCTTCTCCCGTGTCAATATCTGTCGATCGTCTCTTTTTCGTCACACTAATGTCATAGCAATGAAAACGCAACAGTAGACGATCATATGCGATATTGATATAAATTTGATCAATTAGTATCAATGAATAAATTTAAAAATTTCGAGTCTCAGTTACGGTATAATTATAAGTCCCCCCCCCTTTTGTTAAAACAGGGGTGCCACCCTTTAATGCAAAAAAAGCAGAATGGACTTTTATAATGACAAATCGTTATTTATAGCTCTTTCTAATGTAATGAAATAAAAGTTTGGTACAAGACGGGCATCCTTTTTGAAAAATCGAGGCAATTAAATAGAATTGTTTCGTATATTTTGTTTGTTTTCACGGCATTGAGTAAATTTTTGTTCGATATTTATCGCCTTAAGACTTAGCCTCTACGCAAGAAATGTTGATCTTTGTGAAATTTATCGATTTTTTTAAAATAGTGCATGTGATAGAGAACCACGTCCGCTATTGAATGCACTATAATTTATTTTATTTACGATGAATTTTCAAAGTTTTACAGAAGTTTTTTCTGAAAATCTTTATTCAAGAAAAACGAGGTCTTTCAAATAATTCACTGGTTTTGCGCATTTCAATTTATATCGGTAAAATATATTTCTTTCTTTTGTACAGAATGTTATCTTGACTTTGATTCTGTCACGTAGCGAGTTATATACAGGGCAAATCACAAATATGTATACGATAAAAAATTTAAATATCTCTATTACGGCTCGAGCAAATGTGCTGATTTCTTTTTATCAATGATAGAGGCGTGCTCAAGCTTTATATTCATAAAGATATGGGTAGAGAGACTCTTTCTTAATTATCAATATTGATCTCAACAAAAAAAATTTACTTTTTCACATATACGAAAGAAACACTATATTTAACAAAGAGTCTCTCTAGACATGTCTTTACGAATATAAAGCTTGAATATGCCTCTATCATTGATAAAAAAAATCAGCACATTTGCTCGAGCCGTAATAGAGATATTCAAGTTTTTTTATCGTATACATATTTATGACTCACTCTGTATTTATTTTTCTTTTACGTTCGTTCTCTATGCTTCCATCTTGTTTACTTTGATCTATAAACAGAATTCGAAGTATACAAAAGAAAATAGTAATACGAATCTTTTAAACAAATACAAGTGAATAGATTCATCATCATCATCGGTAAACATAGATGATGTGAATAACTTATTGAATATTAGTTTAAGGTCATTTAGATGAACCTACTAATAAACTTTTGTCGTTATATCTCCAACCATAATGAGTTCAAAGTGTCTTTTATTATTTAAGATGATAGAAAAACACTATTACTAGATGAAAAGTCATAAAATATACTTCTAAAAAGTATTTTGCGTTTTTCTCAAAATGAGATTGTTTTGTTTTTACATTTTCGTGTCTCAGATTTCTCCACCATTTTGAAAGATACTAAGCTCGGACTGGTTTTAAAACATAGCTAAGGTTTGATACTACAACTTAACAGAGTCAGATTTTTCGATTTCATAATTGATGTCAGATGAGGAGAAAATGTTTGAGAACTTACACTCTACTGATACCATATCATGACGTAGAAGTTCTTTAAAAACCAAACTACAGAAAAATTAAAAAATCAGATTCTGTTAAGTTGTAGCCCCAAATCTTGGCTACATTTTAAAACCAGCTTGAATTTCCTAATGTTTAAAATGACGGAGAAATCTGGGACACATGAAGACCTTTGTTTTGAACCATAACCTTAAACTATCTCTTGAAAGGTTCAAGATATGTCTACTATAAAAGTTTCATGGAGATTGGATGTTCTAAGGCAAAAATAAAAGTTTGGGTGACGACCGAACCTTAAACGGTTTAGATCCTATTCTTTGTCCATAAATAAACCTGTATGAAATATAAAAAATTGAAAAAGATACATTCCTTTATGTCTCCTTTTTAATTTACGACTACTTAACTAGATATTCGATATGTAACATGGTATTTTTAAAAAACTTTGACCAAAGTACATTCGACCTAAAATTTTGCGTAGAGATAGGTCTTATAGTCACTAAAATATTCTGAACATTTTAGCTCAAGCGGATGTCTTCTTCTTCTTGATATAATCAAGGTTTAAAGGAATTTCTATTCTACTAACCATTCCTGACAGTTGCGTTACTTTGTAAATTGGATTAGCCCGAAAAGAAAACATCTGTTCGTGCTAAAATTTGTAAAATATTCTAATGTTCATAAGACGTATTTATGCGCAATTTTTCAAATCGAACATACATCATTCAACATATTTCAAAATTCCATATACCACATCGAGTATCCAATAAAACGATCATAACTCGAGAAGGAACATATTCAGAAATGGACTCGTTTCAATTTGCAATACCTTCTTCGATAACTCACTGAAGATATTTGGAGTCTATAGTTTAATATTGTACGCGAGAATAGATCTTAAACGTCATATTCGTTTTGTCTAATTTGAGTAGATACATTTTTAAAATGAGTATTTCTCTTCGAATACCTGTCCCATCAAAAAATTACCTAAATAACAAAATTCTTAGACTGTTATTATAATAAATATTCTATTTTTTCAAATAGATACTTGATATGGAAATTGACAACGATAATGAACAACAGAATGCAACTCCAGAAGGGATTGAACCACAATTAATTACATATGAAGATGATAATATTAACTATTTTGATAATATTAATAAAGTTTTAATTCGAAATAGGATGATTTTATATTGTAAGCAAATATTTCGAACTGATCTTCTCACGTCTGATTTTGTGACTCTAAATAAATTATTGGATATTTATCCAGCGTTGAATCGAGATATATTGAAGGAAGAAATATTACCTAGAATCTCATTTGAAAAAATGAGCCCTACGTTGCACACTGAAATTGTTCATTGGCTATATGAAGAAGGACCTATATTGATTGTTAAATATCTACCATATTTATCTATAGCTTGTAAAATGGTCTTTTATCAGTGTATTATTAAAAATGATCCTATTCATGGTCGTGTATTTGTACCGATTGATAAAAATCATAGAATATCACCAGCTATATATTATATATGTGATAAACGTGGACAAAATATCAAAGCTGTTTTCACCACAAATCCTTCGTACACTATGTTTCACGTTAATCATATTCATAATCATTTACTATTACAGACATATGTCAATAATGATAGCAAAATATCATTATATAATATATTAATTGATGAATATTTTAGACAAATACAAAAACTTCAATTTCATCAACACTTACTTTTACTATCGCAATGTCAAGACATATATAAATGTTATAAGGCTATAGAGAAATTAAAACGTGAACTTACTCCTGTTGAATTATTAGGTTATTATCAATGTTTAATTATGCTTAATAAACATACAATCGCCATACAAGAATTACAAAAACTATTATCAGATGAAAGGATTCAAACAGATGAGGTATGGTACCTACTTGCTAGAGCACAGCGCAAATATAAACAATATTCAAGTAATGATAACGAAAGAATAGATTATGAAAATTATTTAATAGCAGAGACGAGTATTAAAATAGCTATTAAGGTGAATTCTACTAATGAAAAAGTAATAAAGGAGCAAACTATAATAGAGAAACTAAAAAAACGAAAATCAACGGAAACACTGTCTATAGAACATAGTGTACACCATATAAGACGTGCTGACGATTGTGTATCATATAATATTTTATCTATTGATGGAGGTGGTATTCGAGGAATAATGGCTGCTATTTGGTTACGTGAATTAGAACGAAAAACGAAACGAACCTGTTCATCTATGTTTCAAATGATGGCTGGAACCTCAACAGGTGCTATTATTGCTGCTGGTTTATCTGCACCTGATATAAATCATCGAACGAATCCAGCTCATGATGCTTCCAAGTTAGTTCAACTCTATGAAACTTGTGGGAAAGATATATTTGTTGAAAAACCGCGTCATCCTTTAAATCCCCATAGAATTCCTTTATTCCTTGCACCAAAATATTCTTCTCAAGGTAAAAAAACCTTATTTGAATATTATTTTGGTAAAACATTATTATATGAATGTTTAACTGATATTGTTATACCAGCTGTGAAAAATGGTGATACTTATACTCATTTATTTACTAGAAATGATGGTTTATATTCAACATGCTTAGTAGATGTTCTCATGGCAACAACAGCTGCACCTACTTATTTTAAACCACATTCTTTGAATGGCGTAACCTATATTGATGGTGGTGTACAAATGAATAATCCAACATTGGCTGCATATACACAAGCTATTGAATATGGTTATGAGAAAGAAAACATATTTGTATTATCATTAGGGACAGGTGATTATATAGAAGATCCATTAGTTGGTAATGATCATCCAGATATTTTATATTATAAAAAACGTCGTGATAATGTAGTTAAGGTTCTTCTTGATAGTCAACAACATAATGTAGATTATCAGATGAATATTTTGATGAATGATAATAATTATTATCGTTGGCAAGTATGGTTTGAAAAATCTATTGAACTAGATAAATATGAACCAAGTATTGTAAATAAATTGGAAAATATTGCATATGAATATTGGGAAGAAATGGAAGTTCATGATAGTAACAGATTAAACAGATTGATCGCACGTTTAACAGATGAATAAAATAATA
Organism: Macrotrachela quadricornifera; assembly: GCA_022393335.1. NCBI lineage: Eukaryota > Metazoa > Rotifera > Eurotatoria > Philodinida > Philodinidae > Macrotrachela > Macrotrachela quadricornifera. The sequence continues at coordinate 111,194 of JAJEKB010021113.1, read as the reverse complement.
TGAAAAAGAAAGAGAATATTAGTTTCATGTATCAGTTTTTCGTTAGCTGTTAAACCAGATGGATAAGATCGTCTACTAAATAGTACGACCATATATGTTGTAAAATCAACTTTATTCGTCATCTATATAGATAAGATTTCTTAATGAACGTTAATTCAATTTGACACGCAATATCTCAACACTTAGACATATCGATCAACATTTGTATTTCTATGCGGAAGAATAAACTTGTGCTGTTCTCAAAGACTGTACTGTAAAAAAAATGGTAATTTTACAAAACTAAGAAAGGATCTTCCCCTGGATCTTTGAGAGATTACCAGAAAACAGGTTTGGTCAAGATGATTTTATACATCAAATGAAGGATTTCATAGAACTCATAAAACATTTTCAAGTTGAGCTTCAGTACAAAAGGTAGACTTCGATGCGATGAGAAAAATCCCCAAAAGATGCCTTTTTTAGCTTCTTCCCGGAAGGTTTTCCTTATGTTACGAAAATTTTAGTAAAATGTTAAGGCGAGCTCTATGTATGTGCGTCAGATAGATCTAACGAGGGACAGACTCAACTGATTCCGAGCTTTTGACTTCATCTTTTGGCTACAGATAGACCTCATTGAGACTAAGAAAATCCTAGAAGCTTGCGTGCTCATGGCTCTGTTTCCCAAATATGACCAAAAAGATATCATTAAAAAAGCGTTTTTTTTTACTTTTGAAAAGGTTTTTTATCTAAATAGTTCTAGATTAGCATTTATACAGTTAGTTCTAGCAATAACTTATTTCCTCCAGTGATTTTCAACCTATGGCTTCGTCTAAACTCAGAATAACAAATTGTAATTATTTAAGATTTGTTGGAGTGTACTGTCGTAAATAAAGAAAGAAGAGAAGAAGAGAACAAAAGAGAAAAATGACCATCGATAGTTGTTGACCACGTGTGCCATGTCGATGTCAGAGAGAAACATTTAATGCATACAATAACTTATACCAACTTCATTTTGTTCAAAATAATGATTGAAGTAGCTGATGTTGTAGCTATGCTATCTAAACGAGTTTCAAAAGGAGATACTTATCAGCCTAAAGGAAATAAAAAAATTCAAGAGCTCATCAAGTACCTTTTTGAAACTATTCAAAATTTCTTGTCTGCTCCATTGTTTGAAATTTACGATGAATTTATACTCTATCAAACAATGTCATCAAATGATTCTTCAGAAGATGAAGATATTGAAGACATAAAATCTGGAGAAGATATGGAAGACAATAATGAACAAACAGACTCATCAGAAGAAGAAGAAAAAAATGAGTTGTTGATGAAATTGACACTTCAGCCGAAGATTTTGTCACCGTTGTTCGAGCAGAGATAGAGAACTATTCATCAAGTCAGATTTTTAATACTGATTAAATTAACTTGGTAAAAGAATTTCGAAGTGATCGTACACTTACTCTTAAAGGAGAAAAGATAACAACTAATTCAGGAAGATCCAAGAACGCAAATAGTCACTCTTACACAATACAACCTCCTATCAATATAGATGGAAAAGTAGCCGAGCCGCTATTCTTATGTTTTCAAGACCCAAGCGGTCGAATGACTGAAGGTAAAGTTTAAATTATTAATCTTTTAAAGACTTTTGAACTTCACTAAACTTCAGGTATATAATCACGAATGTTCCAAGCTGATAATGTCGTCATTACTTGCGCAAAATCGAAAAAATTAACTGGTTCTCATGTTGATTCTTGGATTGATCATGTTTTCGTCCCCAATACACCTAAAAAGTGTCTAATTCTTTCAGATTTATAGGCAGGACAAAATGATGATCAAATTTATAGGAAAGTGAAAGAGGTGACCGATCAATTCGTCATATACATATGATAGCAAGAGAGACAAGTATAGAGAGAATCAATAGTTGAATTACACGATTTAAACTAAGTTGTAACTGACTACACTGTTCACCAAAGTGTTCTTAAGTACATCTACCAGTCATAGTTGACTGAAAAAAAATAAAGTTTAAGAAAAAATTTGAAACAAGTTTTTGAGAATTAATGAAATGAAGCATAAAATTTAATTTAACTTGTTGAAAATAATTAAGATTTGGTACGTAATTAAAAATAAACCATTCAAAAAAACTTAAACATACATTGAGAGCAAGTATTGCTTCCATTACTGTTCTTAACATTTTTAATACTCTTTCTCAGTATTAACTAAGAAGCAGTTCACTTGAATCAATCCAGTTATTCGATGGTGACAAACGCATTATCAAGGCTTTTCCTGTGTTTCAAGATGAAAGTTTGATGCTCTGGACGCTCTCATCAAACTAATAGTAATTTCGTTTAAGCACAGTATAGCTCAGAAACTTCATACGAAACTTTTGAAACCAATAATTTGGTAAGTAACAAGTTTGTTTAAATCGTGTAATTCAATTATTGATTCTCTCTATACGTGTCTCTCTTGCTATCATATATATGCGACGAATTGATCTAGTGCCTAATCTGATCTAACAATAATATTTGATAAAGAAGATAAGATATTCTCTCACAATCTAAATAATTTGATAAAAATTAACATTTATTAATTCTATAACAATATAAACATGATTAAAATCATCTCATGTTAACGATAGTATCAATGTATTTATTAGAGAAGTAAAGCTTTTATAATTAACTAATTTTATTATCGCAAATCCTCTGAAAGCTCTTTTATTTTGTACTGTATTTTGAAACGATCAACTTTATTTCTTAATAGCAATATTTCTTGGAGTTGATAAATCAAGAATAGAACAAACTACAAATAGGATGAAGATTAACATAACGATATTATGGGTAAAGTTGGCAGTAGATTCAAATTTTTTGAGAAAATATTCAAGGTGCAGATTTGTGCCAGAAAAGATGCTGATTGTAGTAAGTAGAACATCGAATACTGTGAAATGCATACCTTTCAAAAAATTCTTATTATAGCAAGCAGCTACAAAATTCAAAATACTACTTTTAAAACACTGTTTTTAGTAAAAAAAAATGAGTATTTCTACCTAACATCTCATTCCTAAATCTGTGCCAGATAGAATTCGATGAGATGTTGAATTTTATATCAAATGATAGAGCTCATTAAGTTGTATCTGGCAGGGTTTTAAAAATGAATTTTGAGCAAAAATACTCGTTTTTCTCATAAAACCAGTGTTGTAAAAGTAATTTTTTGAAAGGCATGCATTTCAAAGTATTTGATGCTTTACCTGTTACATCTGCTATCTTTTCTGATTAATTCAAGCCAACCTTTTGCTCAGAGCTACAGCTATTAATAGTTCTAGGAGAATTATTAGACTATAAAAAATGTCTCTTGATAGTCGAAAGGCAGAATATTCTTTTCTAGCACAACTCTGTGGATGAATATTTTCCTAAAAAACTCGAATTTCCTGCTAATTTTATCTTTATATATGAAAATTGTTTTTGTTTATCTCGAAATACATTTTAAGATAATGTGTATAAGAATAAAGAGCATTTCTTATCCCAGAAGTATATCAAAATTTTCAAGTTCGAATAGTGAAGTGAATTGTTCTTTAAATTTTCGCTTGTTTTTCTCTCGATGCTCTAATTTAGAAGCCGTTTCTTTTGTTTGCTATTGTATTTACGAATTATTTAAACGATTTGAAATAAGTAGGTTTTCTATGACTTCAAACAAACTGTTCTAATTAGGAATATTACATCTACAATTATATTTTGACCTTGACTTTTTTTTAAAATTATAGGTAGAAAGATATGATCACTATCTGAACGCTACTGCAAAAATGCAAAACATCACCAGTGCTGCATTTAATCAACAGGCATGCAAACTGACATACCCATATCAATCACCTCCGGCCGTAAGCGACCAGTTTGTATCGTATTTGACTCGTTTCATATGCATACTATTACGGCCGTTTTTTTTCGTATCGTACACGATTAGTAACTGTCGTAAACGGCTGTTTACGCCCATTTACAATACGATGAAATACGACCCGTAAACTGTCGGAAACAACAGAATACGTTGTGACTTTTGACGGTTACGGCGGTCGTAAGCATTATCCTGGGTAGACAGTAAAAGCCAAATATCAACAACTGGTTAATGAGTTTGAAATAAAATACAATAAGCAACATGAAACGTCATCTATAAAATTGCTGCCAAAATCAAGTGAACAGGTACATTTTTAGCAATTTATTATAGTAGAAAATCATCTTTTCATTTTAATTTTACTTATATTAATGTTATTATTCGTTGAATTCCAACATATAAAACACAACATACATTAATCAATATTGTTCATGTACTAGAATTATACAATTGTTTTCTTTTTCATATTTTTCTTGATAATTGATTGATTTATGGAAAAAGTGAGAATAAATGATTGGAAAATTGAACATATTTATTTTATTTATATGAAGAAAAAAATATTTTTACATAATTAAAGAGTTCAATTAAATGCTTTTTTAACTTGCAACACGAGGACTGTAATGTCGACAATGACGACGAGCAAGTTCTGCATGGAGACGATATCTGAACCATGTCTAGAAATAAATATCAAATAAAAACATCATTTAAAATAGAAAAATATTTTCTTATTCGAACATAATGATGCGATATATTAAGATGTGCGGCAAGACTTTTGATTTCATACATTTTAGGAATATTATTATGTTGAAAAACTGAAAAAAATTAAAATTGTTATGGTATTAAGAATGAGTGAGAATTAAAAATATCTTGCTTTGTTCAAGTGAGTCTATATGTTCTTTTGTTAACATTTGTATAACCCATGATGCATGTTCACATCCTGAGCAAATAGCAAAATATTCACTTTTACAAGTATTTTCTCATTCATCTTTACCTTGTTGTAGTACTAAATAATTATTATCCATTGCAATTTAATAAATTCAATACCAACAAACAAGTGAAGACAATCTTGATTTCGATACTCTTTAATTGAAAAATGCTTGAATTATGTAGAATAGAAATGATATGAGCAAATGATCATATTATGAAAACAACACATTTCGTATAAAAAAATCTATCGGAAATAGTAAATACAGTTGTTTCTTTCAAAGAAAGTCTAACAATAATTAGTATCGTTAGGAAAATGATAGAATTTGTCTAAATATTCTAATTTTTCAGATAAAATAATCAACTAATCATGCAGCAAAATGTTTGATGTATTTTGTTTTTTTTGATTATCCTCTTCCTCTTCTAAAAAATGAATTCTATAGTTTTTTCACTTCTTGTCCAACATATTCAATAATCTTTAGATCTTTTCAATTGCGAGAGAAGTCTAACCCAGACTCCGAAGAACTCCGACATTTTTTAACAATGCTATTTAAAGATAAAAAGTTCGTAGCAAAGAAACGCTTGTTTAAGGTCCCAAAATATGCACTTTTTGCACTAAAAATCCAGAAGTTTCCTTGAAGAAAGCGCGATTTTATCATCTTCAAATTCTCTCTTTTCCAAAAGAATACGTCTTTTGAATTTGTAAGCAACCCATATTTGTACTTTTAAAAAAGCATTTCTGTTACAGTTTTTGTCTACATAGAATGTTCTTTGTTTAAATAATAGAAAACTGATGGTGAAGACAGTTGTCGCACTTTGAATGACAAAAATCATTTTTTTTAGACTAACATTGTTACGTTTTCATCTCATTTAATTATTCGAGTCTTATAACTAGAAAATAAGTCACTTATGTTTCTGTCCCACAGATGATTAATTAAAATACAACGAAAAGACAAGTCTATTTACACTAAACATTCAATCATTGATCACATCGTACAAATTATACAAGTTTAAATTGAAAACTTTTCTAACTAAAAAAAAAAGATAAACAAATAAATGTCCCCCATATATGATTTATCTCTTTAGACAGGTGCGGTCTCATTCGAAATAATTATTCATAGATTTATCAAAAAATAATATAATCATAAAATCAAAAATAATTCTTTTTAAAACTATATAAAATAACATCAATTATGAATAAACAATATTGGTCTTAGTCTATTTACCAATGATGTCCTTTAACTACTATTGAATGATATATCAATGAAAAAGACTGTTACTTGTTATACGCTTCATTTCGTAGGGCGTCTTGCAAGGTCTGCCTTTCTTTTCCGGTGATTATAACGTCTTGTGAATAAGCATTTATTACATTAAATTATCTTTAACATTTAATCAATCACATGAATACTTCGGTAAGATAAAATATACATACATATATATATCTTACACTTGAGCATGTCTGTCTAAGCTGTCTATAACACTTAACATAAATTTTATTCTTGTATCATTTATATATAAAATTTAGTATTGAAAATGACCATGGTTAATCTATTATTAACAATGAAAGTATAAGACGATGACAATGATCAGAGAAAAAGTAAATGTTATGTGCATGTGTATGCATTTAATTTCACAGCATGTAATGCTTATCTATGGTTCTTTATTATTAATTTTTTTCTACTTATATTCATCCCATGAGAAAGAAAGAATACATATATTGATCTTTTGTTGTTGATTAGATGTATTCTTTCTTCCTCTTCTATAGAATAGATTAATGTGTCTGGTATTGGACAGTAAGAAAAAAAAAAAAGACGCATCAAATATCTTCTTTTTCAATGTAAACTAATCCATTTCTTTACTTTATATATTATAGGTTACTACTGAACGTAAATCATTTTTACCCTTACGAGTACGATCAAATACAATTGTAGGATCTAGTAGCATACCAAGTACATCACGTCCGACAACACCTGTTACAACGTCAATGTCATTGACTGCACAAAATGATATGTAGATTATTATTATGTTTTTTTTTTGAAGGTCAAGTTTAATATTTTTTTTGTTGATTTCTAGTAAATCATCATTTGAAGTTGGCAATCGTGTATTAGTAAATGGTCTTAAAATTGGAACGATTCGTTATATAGGTAGAGTACAATTTGCTGAAGGATTATTCTGTGGTATTGAACTTGATGAACCTGATGGTAAACATGATGGACAAGTTCACAATAAACGGTATTTAAAAAAAACAATAAAAATTTTTTATTAAGTATAATAGTTTCTTTTATTTTTAAAAAGATATTTTCATTGTAAAACTAATCATGGAGTATTTGTACCAAATGATAAAGTTGTATTAGCACCTCAAGAACGAGTATCTGTATATATTTATTTTAAAAAAATACAATAAGAATAAATTTACAAAAAAAAAATATTTAGACATCACAACGATTAATTAGTCGTTTAAAACCACCAGCAATACCACGTTCAATGACAATATCTACATCAGTAAATAATAAAATTGAAAAAAATCCACTTAAATCATCATCATCATTATCATCAAAACTTGTTCAATTACCTGATATTATTCCAAATTCATCAACATCTATTCAACAAATATCAAATATTGAAATAAATAATGATGTTCGTTTAGTTGTAATAGAGAATTTATTTTTAAAATCATATTAAAAATTTTAGGAAATTCTTTCATCAAATGAACAATCAAAATCCATAATTGAATCAATAAATAAATCTGAAACATTAACAATTGATGAATGTTTGTTTAAAATATTTTATTAATAATAATAATGAATTTTATTTTTCTTGATATTTTTAGCTGTAGAACCTATTGAAGCAGATTTTACGGATAGTGTATCATTAGTTTTACATAAACTTCAACAAGAACAAGAAAATTTATTAAATCAATCACGTGGTTCAATAGCAATAAGTGAAGAAGGTACAATTGATGATGAAGATTATGATGATGAGGAAGAGGAGGAAGAAGATGATGATAATGATGATGAAGGTAATATCAATGAATCAGATCATGAAAATGAAATTCTTCATCAATCATCTTCTACAATTGATTTTAAAAAATCCCATCAAATAAATAATTCAAATGGAAATTTAAAAATTCTTAAAAGAAATTCATTAAATTCAAAATCATTAACAAATTCAAATACATCAATTAATAAATTATCAATAAATGTATTAGACAATAAATCAAATTTTAATAAGAAAAAAGCTAGTGTACCAACTTTTATTCCATTAATAAAAAAAGGTATGAAAAAAAAAGAATTTTTTAATAAAATAAAAAATGTTTCTTTAAGATCCTCAAAGAAAATTATCTGTACCAGTAATAAATATTCGAACACTTCAACGGCAAGCATCATTCACATCACCAAAACAAAGTCTTCTATCTATAAATAAATTAAATTCAAAAAAATCAATAGTTTCATTTGGTTCACAATCAAGTAGAAAAATCTTTTCTTTTCGAACGGACAACCCTCCTCAAAAGATAATTCTGTTATTTTTTCGAAGAATAGGACAAGATTTTCACACACATCAAAGCGGTTTTTAAATTGTAAAGTATTCCTATTACTATATTCTGGCAGAACACGTTTTTAGTCTTTATGAAGAAAAGCTTGTCCATTTAAATCATATGCTTCAAAAAACTAAAGCTATAGATCTATGATCTTCGTCTTAACCTGATTTACATAGTATATCCGTCAAAATCTAATCGTTTTCCGAAAAGCCACAGATATTCTAAAAGAGGAGACTTTGATCATCATTCTATTATAAAAATTTATTAATATTATTTAGAATTAAATCAATCTATTTCACCATCTAATTCAATTAATCATAGTCAATCTGATTTAACATCAAATATTCCAAAACTCTCGAAAACTACTTCAAATATAACTCGAGAACAATTTGATCATGAATTAATCAGGTAAAGAAAAATAATAAAGATATTTTATTTTATTTAAAAATTTTAGACAAAAATTTCTTAATCAAACAATTAAAAATCAATACCAACATTTACTTAATCAATTTGATCTTATATGTATTATAAGTCAATATTATATTACAGAAGTATGATTAAATTTTAAAATCCAACGATAAAAATTCGCTTTTTTGTTCACGTTTATTAGAATGAACAAACTCAACAAGAATATCAATCGATACTATCTAAAAGTTTGTTCAATAAATTTTTGAATATAAAAAACAAAAAAAAAATTTTTTTTTTCTTTTTGAAAATCTAGTTCGAATAGAATATGATCGATTAAAGGTGAATTTAGATTTTTTTTTTTCATATAATAAAATAAATAAATTTATTAAATAGATATTAAATGAACAATTAAAATTATCACATAAAAATCAATTAGATACATTAAATGAACAATATCGAAATCAAATTGATAAAATAAAAGATATTCATAAACAAGAATCTATTAAATATCAACAACAAATTGAAAAATTATCAGTAAAAAAACAAAATAATTTCTTTTTTCTTTCCATTATTTTTTTTTTTACTTTTGAATAGAGTGAAAAAAATGAATTAGAAATTCGTTGTACATCATTACAAGAAAAAGTTGATAGATTTATGGAAGAAATGGCAAATAGTGAACATGCTGATCCATTATTACGTCATGTAGAAATATTAGAAAAAGATAAAGCAAGTTTACAAACTGTACTTGAATTTAAAAATCAAGAAATTACACAATTAAGAACAAAAATTAATGAACAAGTATTTCAAGTATGATATACTTATATTCTTTTTCATTTTATTTTAATATTTTATTAAATTAATTTAGCGTGAAGATCACATGACATTACAAAGACGAATTGATATGGTTGAAAATCGAAATCAAGATCTTGTTTGTCTTCTTCGTAATTGGCAATTAAATGAAAAGTAATTAAACTTCTCATTGCCAAACTAGCATAGAGTAGATAAGGCATTCAAGAGTTTCTCTTCTATATATGCAAATAATTATTGCCATTTTTTCAGTTTTTTTTACATATTAAATTGTATCTACAGAAAAATCCTTTTTATATTTAATTTTAATAAATAATATTTTTAGAGTTGTGGCTGTAGAACGTGATCAATTAAAAGAACAATTAGCACAATTAGAACGTGATAAACGTCAATTAACATTTGAAAATGAAACATTACGTTATTGTATTCGTCAACGAGCATTACGTATGTCAAATACATCAGTATCCAAATCAAATTTACCTCCTCTTTCTACACAAAAACTTCGCAAACGTGCATATAGTTTATCATCAATAATAACAAATACACATGATAATGAGCATTTTACACGTTCAATATCCTTAAACTGTGTATCAAATTGGTGATTTTCTTTTTTTTTTTTATTTATGAGAATGTATATATTAATCTATTGGTTTTTTTTTCTTTTCTTCTTTGCAATTAATTTGACAACATTAGATACATCTATATGTGTGATAAAAATAATTTCCAACGTTTTTTTTTTTCGATTGTTAAGATATTTAATTTATTTAAATATAAGTATTTCTATTAATTTGATAATAAATATTTAATAGCTATTCAGATTTTGTAAAAGATTCGAAATATTTATCTGTTTTTTGTTTTAAATTTATTCAGAAATCAATCCATATTTATTTAATTCTGAAATGAATATTAGTACATAATCTAAAGATACAATGTTCAACGAGAATACTTTATAGAAGAGAATTTGAATTATTATTCTTGAAATATCATATTCTAAAAGAAAAAAGAAAAGACAAATTATAAATACATATGTTTTAATTTATATCTAAAGAATGAATATCAAGAAAAACGACCTATTCAATATTAAAAACAATCATCTGGAATTAATCTTAATCAATCTATACATAACCAAATATTTTTCTTTTAATTAAATACAGAATAAAACAAAACAAAGAGCAAAAATATTTCACTCAATATCATACCATTGAATTGCAACATGTA
>JAJEKB010021113.1:20447-45450 GCA_022393335.1 Macrotrachela quadricornifera | reverse complement strand
TTATCTAGAGGGTGGCAGATTTGTGGACTTATCCGGCGGGGTCCTTTGGAAACAATGATTCTCATAGCAGTTTTATATTCCATTTATCAATATTTATTTCTTACTGCTCTACCAAGAAATTTCTTTCTTCTGTAGTTCTAAGTACTGATATTCTATGGAAATATTACTTACGCTGTATATAGAAAAATATGTTATATTACTATGTCACAGAAACTATTGAATACCTATTTTTCATGACCTCGACCCGATCCGAGTTGGACACTATTACATGTAAGAACGTCACACGATGTTCGCATATTGAACATGTTGGTACATAGATTGGTATGGATAATGTTTTTATTATACGCTAAATGAAATCTAGAGTCATTGATAACTGAATCTTGCTGGTGATCTCATATTATGTCTTATTTATAAATTAGAAATCGATTTATCTTCTCTTGATGTTTGACTGATTTCGTTTTGAAGTCTGTTTGTTTTACACTTGAGTTTCTTTTTAGTGAATGATGCCTCTTTATACTATTGAGAGAAAATTTCTAGAAAGAAAGGCAGAACGCAAAAAAAAATTCAGAACAATGAAGAAAAACTTTTCAGATTCCTGTCTATAATCGTAAGCACTGGTAATTTGGGGATTCAATATAGTGTTCATAGGTGATGTTATTCATTACCTACTTTTTCATATAAAAATAATTATTGAACATTAAAATGGATTAAAAATTCAAACCAATTCATAAAATGATAGTGGCAATTAAAAATTTTGAAAGATTTTTTGCATTTCAATTCTAAAAACTTTTTAAATGATAAAAGATTAAAAAGAAAAGAGTAGAAAACACATGAATAAAAATAATTAAAAATCTACCATCTTTTCTTACATTCTGACGTCAACATTCAAACCTTTCAAGTTGATTTTTTTTTCATTCCCTCCACATGTTTGTAATTTTTTTCTCTACTGTGTTATATTCATATGTAACCATAGGGAGAGTAAACGAATGAATTCAGGTATATTAACAATACTCTTTCATTTTCTTGTGTATTGAACATATAGAAGAATGGGACGAAAAAAAAATAAGTAAGAAATACAATCATAAGAGTTCGTGCTAGTAGGAATGTGTAATCAATACAATTCAAATTGACTACACAAAGAAAAGCAATAAAACAAAATCTAACATTTTTCTTGAAAGTAAAGAGATATATACTCATTAGATATCTTCGAAAACCACATCTTTGTATACCTCAATTCATATCTATGAAATCAGTTTTTTTGTTGATATAATATTAAATTCAATATTCAATTTCTGATGTCCATCTATTAGATGTACCTTTTATTAGGATAATAAACTTAGATTTCTTCTACACGTAGGTTTCTCTTTTTTTGTTCTCGACAAAAAAATTTTGTCCTCAAACAAACGTACTTTTAACTAAGAAAGAATAATCATCACATGTCTGTATGTGTTTTTCTTCAATACTTTGAATTTTTGATTAAAACATTTTTATTTTAATTTTTTTCTAAGTAATTTTTGAAAATTAGTTTAGAAAAATAGTACTTAGATATATGAAAATTAAAAAGAAAATTATTGACAAGCATATGAACTCATCTATTAAGTGTCAAGTTTATCAATAAAACAATAATCGAGAAAAACTTTTTACATTATTACTTACACTTTAATGTTTTAAAAATAGTTCTTTTTTCTTTCATATAGAAATATAATTTTTTCTTTAACTCTTTACAGTCAACTAGTTGTAAAATGCCGTACTCCCCTAGGGGAAAATGTTGCCATTTAGCAACATCCGGTCGTAAAGGGTTAAAATAAGTATATCTTTAAAATAAATTATGAAGTATATATTTTAGTTTTAGCACTTTTATGCTTTTCTTACTCATTAAAACATCATATATTTCGGAAAAATAGTTATTGGATTGTAAAAGATAAATTATGGTAAAATCTTCTTTCTTAATCAATTTATATAGAATCTTAAAATTCAGGTCATATGGAAAATTTTTTTTCCTTTTGTTAAACTAAAAAACAATAGTAAATAAGAGGAAAACATATGGCATACCTTTTATTTTAATATGTTTTGTCAAGGCCAGTATCATGAAACTATTTTTTTTTTAAATCCTATTGATGAACATTTTATTTTGAGAGTTTATCCAAAAATTTATTGTTCTGTAATTTAAGGAAAAAGATTGGAATAATAAATATTGACGGAATATGATGACAGAAATGCGTATTAGTTTATTTCATATAGAGAAATGTCATACAAAAAAAATCAAAACGTCACTTTTTTAATATTGTTCTTTCAGAAAGTAGATAAATAAATATTTTATTAGTATATTTTAAGTGAGATAGTGCAGAAATATAGTCTGTTTTAATATTTGTAAATTGAATATAAAACTGAATAACGTCATAATAAGAAACAACATGAAAAATAGAAGGAACATAATGATAGATATAAAGAATACAAGAGAAAATATATGAAGTAGTTCCTGTTTTTAATTATAAATAGTTAGAGTTATCAGTTCGTTTGTTATAGGCAGAAAAACTAAGAAAAAAAAACAGTTCTATTGTTTCGATTATATCTCCGTCATTTTTTTTATCCGTTCTACAAAATTTTCATAATGATTTTGTGAAAAACCTTTCGAAAGAGACCGAGAAACAGTATTCCATGACATGAATTCGCGCTTTTTTTTCTTCATATGTAGCAGATTTCTATTAGAAAAATAACAATATAATCAAATATTATGATTTAACTTATATGTATCACAAAATTAAGGTAACAATTCTTAGGGCTTACTCATTCGTTGAGGAGAACTACAAGGATTTTTTTGATGAAGAAAAAAATCACCAAAATTTTTGCCATACACATAAGTTAAATCATAATATTTGATTATACTTTCATTTTTCTAATTAAAATCTGCTAAATATGAAGGAAAAAGACACACATTCATGCCATGAAATACTATTTTCTCCCGTAGCTTTTCATTTGCGAACATGAGCATAAATATTAATTTTAAATTCTACAACTTAATTATAGAGTTTAAAATAGAGTCCGCTACATAAAAAGCTTTTCAATTTTTGTCTTATTTACTATAATTTGTAGAGTTCGATACATTACAAAGAAAGAGCATTTATTGTTAGTGCTTTTAATTAATTTTTGTTCAAAATTCAACTAACATCTATTGTATCATTCACGACATGGAATCTAATATCGAATGGACAATAACTAATTAATAGAGATGCTTCAGCATCTATTCACAATAGACAACGCCATTGGAAGCGTCGTTCATTTCGATTTTATTAACACTCATAGCGTCATTTTGAATCAAACCAAACCTATATCATCATTGATACCGATACATATAAGTATCAGATTATATGCAAGTATCCAAATTATAAAAATTTCAAACTATAATCGACAGAATCTTTTTAGTGAGATAAACAAATATTGAGTTGTCGAAATAAATCTGAATAAAACTTAGTTAAGAGTTCTTCGTTATTCTTAAGATGTTACTTCTTTAGTATGTTCCTGTTTTTTATCCAAGTTAAACGAATAAAAAATGATGGAAATATAATCAAAACAATGGAACTGTATTTTTTTTTCATGTTTCAATACCTATAAACTCTGGCAAATTACATCACAGAAGGCTGAAAACAACTTTCATAAGTCCAGTCTTCTATGAGAAATCGATTAATATGGAAAAAAAGGTACCTGTTAGTTTTTACTATAAAATGATTTTATAGCGTAATATTAGATGAAAACATAAAATCTCTGTTACAAATAATAATATTCTCATGTAATATATTTCAGATGGAATCATCTAATCACATTTATGTGAAACTAACTGTATTATTACTATTATTATTTCTATTATTAATTCCTTCTTATTTCTTATTTCAAACAAATCGTTATGGACTTCATAGAACATTAAAAACATTATATCGAACTTTTAATAAAAGTCGAATCTTAGATATATTTATTCCAGTTTCTATTGGTATTATTTTAAATCGTACGAATATGTCCGTTGGTACTACACATATTACTACGACTATTATTAGTACTACCAGTACTACTAGGTATGTTACTACTAGTACTACTGGTCGTGTTACTACTATTGATCCAGCAGAATTAATTGTTGAAAGACCTCCTTCAGCATCACGTCTTAATCGTAAAGATGTTAATGGTAGTATAGTTGCTTTTATTTTTCAAACTCGACATCATGTTCTTGCTAATTTACAATTACATCTTATTCGAAAATTTGCTATAAATTTAGTTACTATTGAATTATTTACTGATGGACAAGCAACAAAAGAAATGCAAGATGTTGCTAATTCACATAAAATTGAACTTCATAGTTTTTTACCACATCAACATACACCTACTGCAGGACCATCTGATAGAAATACTGAAGTTGTTAATTGGGCAATATCTACAAGAGCTAAACGTTATCTTAGTAATGGTAGTGCTATTCTTTTACTTGATGGTGATGTTCTTCCTTTAAGTCCTTTTGATTCTTCAACATTATTAAATTCTCGTGATTTAGTTTGTCGAAAACATCCAGCATTATTTGCACGATTTTGTTGGATTGGTTTTATTTGTTTAGCACCACAATTATATAGTACTATACATGATTTTGATGTTTCACAAGCAATGCGTCCACAACATGCATTTGATTCTGGTGGTAAAACAGCTGAATATTTATTAAAATATGAAAATACATCATTTTCATGGATGAAAGAAACTATTTTACTTCATACTGATAAAGATTTATTTTGGGGTGCTATGGATACAGATATACAATGGATTGGACAAAATTTTGGTCGATGTGATAAATGTGGACCTGAAATATTTTTTTCTCCATTTAATGAAAGTAATGCTGTTTTTTATCATATGATTAGTGCAACATCAGAATGGAGATTTGGACATCAAGGTCCACGACGACAATCTTTACATGATTCTATAATGCAATCACCTTTAGGACCTGATAAGCAATATTCAATATCAGATTTAAATGCATCAGTTAAAAAAATTCAAAAAATGGAACCAATACCTTATCATGGAAATTTAACTTGTGAAAGAGTATGTCGAGGTTAATCATATAATATAATAGAAAAATAAAACTTTAGTATTTTTTTTTTTGTTAAATTTTTTCTAAATATTTATTAATATATATATATTATAAAAATTCTTTTATTAATAGTATACAAATCGTAGACATATAACATTGTTAATGAAATTCCATATGTCAAAAAAAAAATGAAAATAGCGTTATTATATGATATATATCATATGGTGATATTTTTCTTTTTCTCTTATTCAAGCTATAGGATAACGTGAGATTAACCTTGTGAGATCAACAGTTTGTACAGTATATATTCATTAATCTAACTTATATTAAAATGTCGTTGAATATTGATGCAGAATCTTTTTATGGATTACTATTTACAAATGATTTGTATTTTAATCCTTATGATGAACATAAAAACAGTAACAACAAAAAAAAATACCATTAATTATAGTTTTTATCATGATGTTAGTTTTTTTCTTACTTATTTCAACTATTTTTATTCGAATTCAAACAGCACCTGTGGAACAATCTGATTCTACTATATCTTTTACTACTAATATGTAAATATTTTTATTTTAAAATAAAACTTTTTTTTTAAAAATATTTAATCAATTATAATTATAGATTACCTTCAAATGGTTCGTCACTTGATTATCGTATTCTACCATATATTGGTAATGGTCATGTAGCTACTGTTGTATTTAGTGATTTTATCTATATGAATGGTCTTTATAATGGTGACAATGGTTTGTATAAAAATTTTTGTTTTTTGTGTATTTCTATCTTTTATATAAAGGTACAAGTCATAGAGCACGTATTCCAAGTACATTGAATTGGCAATTTGAAATTAATCCATTATCATCATTATATACTCTAAATGTTTCATCAGGTAATATTGTTTTATGTTCCCTTTTTTTTTTTTGTTAGAAAATAATTATTTTTATCTCGATATATATATATATATATTCTTAGGTATTTTTATTGAAACACTTGAAAATGAAGAAATTCGAATTGAACGACGTCTTTTTGCTTCACAAGAATATACTGAATTATTAATAGCTCATGTAACACTTACTCGATTAATACCTAAAGGTTAAATTTAAAATATGAATTATACTATCTAATATAATATTATAGGAAAGAAAATAATTATACCTATTAAGATGAGTAAAGAAATGACGAGTATTGATATTGATTTTACTAATGAAAGTCATAATCAAGAATATATGTAAATAAGATTTATTTTATATCAATTTATATATAATTATAATATATTTTTTTCTTATAAAAGTCTTTTATCTGGTAAAACACGTCAAGTAGAAAATAATCAATTTCAAAAAGAACCATTATCTGTATTTATTTATTATACTCCATTACCTATTGAAGGTTTAGAACTCGATATAGAAGAAACAACTCGAACATATCTTTTTGTTACTTCAATTGATGAAAAACAATCAAGAGCTAAACAAAGTTTTGATTATGGTAAAATAAATTCATTTTTATTTTTTCTTTTCAAATAAAATTTATCTTTTAATAGCAACAAATGATCAACATCCAGATGAAATATTATTATCACATATATCACGATGGAATAATGTTTGGTTAAATGGACGTATTGATGTATATGGTGATAATGAATTACAACGACAAATAAATTCAGCTTATTATTATATTTTAAGTTCTTTACCACCATTATCTACTCGAAGTGAACATAAACAATTCTATGGTTTAAGTCCTGGTAGTCTTTCACGTGGTGGTCTTTTAGGTGAAGATTATGGTGGTCATTCATTTTGGGATACAGAAACATGGATGTTTCCATCAGTTTTATTATTTTATCCTACGTAAATTAATAGATTTTAAAATTTAAATAATAGATTCTTTTTTTTTTGTATTAGATTAGCTAAAGAAATAATATCATATCGTATTGCTCTACGTGATTCAGCAGCTGATAATGCTCGTCTATTTGGTTATGAAGGATGGAGGTATTGAATATATATTTAATTTTTATTATAATATAATTATTTTAAATAAAAGATTTCCTTGGGAAAGTGCAAGAACTGGTGTTGATGTTACACCAGATTGTTGTCCTGAAGTTCGTCTTTATCAAATGCATATCACTGGTGATATTGCTTTTTCAGCAAGACAATATATTGCAATTACAGGCAACCAAGATTGGTTATTGAATGAATTAGGTGGAGAACTTATCTATGAAACAGCTCGATTTTGGGGTTCAAGAGCTGTATATAATGATGAAAAAGGGCAATATGAAATTTTAAGTAAATCTTTTTGTTTTTTTATAATTGAATATTTTTTTTTCTGTTAGCTGTTTTACCACCAGATGAAGATGCTCAACCATTTAAAAATAATTCTGTTTTTACAAATGCAGTTGCTTCACTTTCTATTCGATTAGCTGATCGTATTAGTTGTATTACTAATAAGATTGTACCTCAAACATGGCTTGATATAGCATCAAATTTACATTTTCCATTTGATAATTCTACTCAAACTCATCTTGAATATGAAAATTTTGATTTAAGTAAATAAAATATATAAATTAAAAGAATTTATATTTTATTTATTTCATTAGAAAATACTACTATTAAACAAGCAGATGTTGTTCTTCTTGGATTTCCAATAATGTGGCCAATGAGTGAACAAATAAGACGAAATGATTTATTAGCTTATGAACCATTAACTCGTGCTGATGGACCAGCTATGACTTGGTCTATGCATTCAATTGGATTTATTGAATTAGGTGATTATGATAAAGCTCAACAACTTTTTCAACGTTCTTATGAAACTTATGTTCGACCTCCATTTAATGTTAGTTTATTAATTGATTTTATTTTTTGTTTTTGTTTATTTAATTTAATATAATTAGGTATGGACTGAAGCTCAATCAGGTGTTGGTGCAGTTAATTTCATAACAGGTGCTGGAGGATTTTTACAAGCTGTTCTTTTTGGTTATGGTGGTATTCGTTTAACATTAGATCATCTTGAATTTAAACCTCGTGGTCATTTACCAAATCAAGCTAAAAAAATTATTTATCATGGTTTAAAATATCAAGAAGCTGCATTAGATTTAACAATTGATAATAAAATGTATGAAATTTTTATAAGTGAACAAATTGGTAACAAAACAATATCTCTTGTATATGAACATGGAGAACATCATGGTTCACTTAAATTACATGATCGTCTTTCATTTCCTATTGACACTCGTCTTATTATTCGTCGATCAGAAGCTCTTTGTCCTTGAGACTTTATAAATCATAATAATTTATTTTTATTTTTATCTTTTTTTTTTGTAAAATAAAACTTTTGCTATTATACAAGCTAAAAATATCAAATGATAAGTACAAATCATTACTTTAACTCATGATTAGCCACAGATAATAACACCGCCATACTTTCATCACCTCTTTCAAACAGTGAAAAACATACCTTTTCGATAGGATTAATACTTTCTATTTGCAAAATTCACCTTTATTGTTTCTCATGTATGATATTAATAACGATTATTCTAATGCAAATGTCAGATCAACACATACAAAACATATCATGTCTATGAATATAACAAAAGAAATAAAATTACAGTCAAATAAGTTATTCATCTTCAACCTAATTTTATTTTACTAAACTTGCTATCGCCAAGATATTCAATAAAATGTTTTGATTTTCAACGATAAACTTTTATAAGAATATCATATATGAAAAATACAAACATGTCAATATTCTAAAGGAATCACCAAGAACAAAAATAGGCTAGAATCTATTTATTTGGATTAGTTTTTCTACATGTTCCAAAAGTTTCGAAGTTTGACTAATGCCGGACGTTCATCAATAGCTTCGACACCCTAGAAAAATAATATCAAATTTTTACATACATCATTTTTCTAAATTAAATTCATACACGAGGATAATATTCATTTCCTGTAATACGTCGATCTCTTAAATACATATAATAATCTCGATCATCTTTCGTCATATTTTTTGGTCCATATTTCTAAATAAAACCTTTCTTTTTTCTAATAATCAAAGAATAAATCATAATATTAAAACCAACTTTTCCATTAAGAAAATACCAATTACCAATATAAAGTGTTGGTGCAGCAATAAGAAGAAGTGGACCTGCTGTCAAAACAAGTGACGGAAGAATTTCAAACCAAACCATTTTTATCTAAAAAAAAAAATAATATGGAAGACATTGACTGACAAAAAATTATGGAAAACATCAATGACTAGAAAAAAGTTCGATTAAGATATTTATGAGCTGAATAACTATTTGTCATAAGATGTTGCCAAATATGTAAAAGACGATTAACTGATAATGGCATATGACCAAATGCAAGTGAAGAAAGACCAAATGGTGAAAGAAAACGTTGTTCAACTAGATCAACATTAACAACAAATATTGAATTAATATATAAATAATTAACATCAATAGATGATCGTATTGCACGTGGAAGAAGTCCAGTTATATAATAATCATCAATCCAAAAAAAAGGTATTATTCGTGTTCCATCAAATAATGGTCGAATTAAATCTTGAGTTATAAAATAAGCTGAACCAGAACAATATGGTTCAAAATGTTCATATGGATATTCATCAGATGAAACAAACCATTTTGATGATGGATCACGTGTAACACGCATACGTGTCCATACAAGACAAGCTATTGTAAAATGCCATGATTCACTTGGATAAATATATGTTAATGTATAAAGATGATTTAATATTGAAAACATATTTATTAACATATCATCATCAGTTTTTAATACATATGGTGTTTGATTACAATGACGTGAAATCCAATTAAGTGCCATTATACCTATAAAAATAAATAAGATTAAATTCTCTTATAATCCATTCGTTTGAATTAATGCGATATTATCTATTAAAACTTCTGTCGATTTGTTCTATGTTCTAGATAATCTATTATGATATTATAATTAACTAATATACCTTTATATGTTAAATTTCTATAAGCATCAATAAATGTTTGTTGAACAATATCACGATAAATATCAAATTCAAATTGAGCTTGTTTCATTAATTTTGTATTATAACTTGAACCAAGCATAAATAAAACACGTATATGTTTTCCAAATAATGAACGTGATGCCCATGTTGAACGAATTGATTCTCGACGATGATAATTTTCTATAGCTGAATGAACATAAACAATTAAAAGTAATGGTTCATCTGTTGAACATATATCATCACCAGGTTCTAATATATAATCAAATTGTTTTGCTGGTGGAATACGTACATATATTCGAGGATATGATTGATTTATTTGATCAGGTGTTAATGAAATCCATATAATTAAAAAAATAAATAATAACGAGCCATACAATGCTCGATAGCGTATACCCATTAGTCATCTATAAAATAAGATAATTCAATATTTATATATACATATCTGACAGTATAAGATAAAAGAAAAACAACAACAACAACAAAAAAAAAGATTAGAAAAGTTTTTGACGTTTATCATTAATTAATGAAGTAGTATTATGTGATGATAAAGTTCGTTTAAATGATGTTGAAGGTGAAGTAAATAATTGTTTTATAACACCACTAGCTTTTCGTGGTGTTATTGGTAATTGATTGTTTGAAAGAGATTTATTTATATTTTGTTTAGGAGAATCAATAAAAAGACGACGTCGACCTTCTTTAAAAAAATAAATCATATATTTATATTTATATTTAAGAAGAAAAAAACATATACTTTCATAAGATTGTACTGATAAAATGGGTTTTGATATTAATTTTAATTTATTTGATTGAGATAAATAATTTTCAGCTTCTCTTACAAAACGTCTTAAAACATAATTACAACGAGATACACGATTTACTAATTGAGAAAGATGAAGAGTAGCTGGTTTTATTGATTGATTATCACCAATGGGAATATTGTATACTTAAAAAATAAAATAAAATAAATCTATTATGATTTATATGGAATGTCTTTTGAGAATAATTTTTTCTAAATGTTTAACATATATATAAATTCTTACATGGAATTGATGATCGAGGACGAAGAGCAAGTTTTTGAATATTACGTGTCATTTTATCTGTTGATATACTATCATATTCAATATTTTCTTCTTTAATTGGAGTTTCTTCAATAATATCTTGTGATGATGATACTATATCAGATTTATTAATTTTATATGAAATATTTTTCATTGGTGTATTTTCTACATTAGTCAATGATGAACTATAATAAAATAAAAATCAGAAGAATTTATTTTATAATTTGATAAAACAATGCAAACTTTTCAAATGGTAATGGTTTAAAACTAACTGTTCGATTAATTATAGTTGTTTTAGATGATTTTATATTAATCATTTTTCGATTTTTTGTTAATTCAAGTTGAAGTGAAGATACATTTCGTTGTGAATAAGTTCGTCGAGATTTTGATAATATTCGATCTGATATTAAGTTAAAATCTAATAGATCAGTCATTTTTTTTTTTGAGATTTTGTAATGCTTTGTTTTACATCAAATGAAAATAATTGAACAACAGAAGAAGAAGAAAAAAAAAAAAGATTATGTTTGCTTGATTGGGCAAATACAACTGACAAATCAAATATTAATTGTAAAGGATGTCGCTCTATGGAAAAAAATCATTTCTGATTATTAAATTATTTCAATACAAAAAAAAAAAATTTCTTTCTATTGATTCAATCAATAGTAGATAATTGAATAGAATACGATTATTAAATATCAATGTTTCAATTGATTATATACACCAGTAGGAATAATAGAAGCTACTTTGGTTTGATTAAGAATCCAATCAGCAAACCAAGCTGGTCCCATTGAAAGTGTAAACATTAACATACTCGATTGCCATCCAGGTCGATAACGAATATGTGGTTTTGTATTCATAACAGCATGTTTAAGTGCTTGAACAACTTTTTCTGGATTTTCTGCATATTTCATAAATATATTATTTAAAAGTTCATCAGTTTGTGCAATAAAATGTTGTTCACCCCAACGATCTTTAATATCATTTGTTAATTCATTCCATAAATTACGTAATATTATATCATGTCCTTCAATAATAGATGTTTTCATAAAACTTGGTTCAATTATACTAACATGTAAATTCCATACAGACATTTCACGACGAAGACAATCAGAAAATGATTCTAAAGCATATTTTGATGTTGAATATGCAATCATACCTGGTGCAGCTAAATATCCAGCTACTGAACAAATATTTATAACACGTGAATTTTTTTTATTAATAAGTAATGGTAAAAATTTTTTTGTCATTGAAACATGTCCAAAAAAATTTACATCCATTACTTTACGTATTGATTCTATTGTAACCCAATCAATATATCCATACGCACCAACACCAGCATTATTAACTAATGCATGAAGAGTTTTGGTTTTTTTACTAATTATTTCATACATATTATTAATATCTTCTTCATTAGTTATATCTAATTTTAAAATAGTTGCACGTGATGAAAGAATTTTTGTTAATTTTTCTTTATTATTTAAATTATAAATACCAGCAAAAACATTAAAACCTTGTTTATCTAATTCAATTGCTAATCCATTACCAAAACCAGTATCACATCCTGAGATTAAAACATATTTATCATTTGGATTTATATTTGGTGATGGAAAAAAATATTGATACATTCGATAGGATATATAAATAAATATTATAAAACCAATTATTAAAGACATTATCAGAAATTTACAGATTGTTTCTTCTTGTCAACAAGGACTGTGTGAAAATTACTTAAATATACGGTATCAATAGATAACAGCAAACCTTTGTATTTATTTATCTTAACATCATAAGACAAGATTACGGTAGAAATTTCATACAGAGACCACAGAATACCACATTCAATCCATGAAATACCACGGCATCTTCCTTAGATACAAAGCATAAAACTTTTGATGTAATTCTCATTGTAATCAATCATCTTTTTATAATATTCACGAAAACTTCACTACGGTCTGCTATTATTCCTATCTCTATTCTAATAAATTTCATACACGTTTATAAGAAAAAAACCTACACTGCAAAAAGGCCTTATGATCGCCATCCTAATACATCAATGATGACATATATTTTTATTTTGCCACTTATCTAGAAGTATTTTCCATCATTTAAAGAAATTTTAGAGGACATAGTATGTAATTCTCTGTCAACTGATGTATTTTTTTGTCATCGAAAATTATGTTTTCGCGTGAGTAACGATCATATATTTTTTTTGTATGCCCTAAGTATTACATTTCGTTACTAATGACAGGCATGTCCAATAAAATTTTCTCTATATTGATGCTTCCTATCATTTTGAATTTTTACTGGTTGAAACAATTGCCAATCAAACAATACCATCATGATAAGGTCGTACTTCTACGTACCTTTCTGCATTTTATCTGTAAAAGTCATGACATATTCATTTAGCTCTAAAGTACTGGACTTTTATTAATTATTATTTTATGTTAATAAAATTGAATATGTCAAGAAATCCGGAAAAAAAAAATCTGGAAAAGTAAAAATCTGGAAAATAAGAAATCAGGAAAATAAAAAATCAGGATAATAAAAATCTGGAAAAAAATAAATTCGGAAAAAAATAAATTCGGAAAGGGAAAATCGGGAAAAGAAGAAATTTGGACAGAAATAAATCACCTGGAAAGATTTTTTTCTTTCTGTTTCTTTTGACAGAGATCAAAGGAACTGCTACATATGTATATATGTTTTCTGTTCACTCTCTCCTTCTGTATTCATGTTCTCATGTTTTCGCTCTCTAGTGCTATCTCTCTCACCTTGTTCTCCTTTGTTCATGCTCTCATCATCTAACTTTGCACTATTCTCTCTCCCGCAGTGCATGATCATATATAAAGGGTGGTAATCTGTTGAATAAAACTTACACTAACAACTGCTTACAAATCAAATCTTACAGCACGGTAATCTCTTATACTCACTTTTCCTCTCTTCTTTTTACAATGGCTACTGCTTGTCCGACACACTCTTACGTGAACAGCAATAAAGGTAAACCTCTTCTCATCATTAATGACTATGTCTTTCAACAGAGTGGCAAAGCCACAATGGCGACCACCTATTGGGCATGCCAGTTCAAGAACTGTTCAGCCGTCGCTCACACAGTCACAAAGACTGGCGATTTAACCAAGCAGAAGAATGATCATTGTCATCCTCCCGTTCCAGAGAAGATTGAAATTCGTCAGTTGATGAACAAGGTCAAGACTCGTGTCACCAACGAGACAGCAGCTATCGGTCAGATCTACGACCAAGAGTTGGCCAAGGCTAATCTATCGAAGATAGCTCTTATCATGGCACCAACAGCGGCGGAGGCTCGTGAGTGAAGCAAAGTTTTACTCTGACTAAGCCTTTCTCTCTCCGACACTATCCAGGAGCTGGACTTAATCTTCAACGGCGAATGGCGATTCCAACTCTTCCCACTTCAATCGATTTCTATATCCCCCGAATTTATAAGATAGCTCTTGATGGCGAGCGTTATCTTTTGGCCGATCACGTTTGGCACGCCAATGGCGATATTTCCAAGCGCATCATCATTTTCGGCACAGACGAACAGCTTCAATTCCTCTTCAAGTGTGCTCACATCCTGATGGATGGTACGTTTAGTACCTCTCCCAAATACTTTGCCCAAGTCTATTCGATCCATGGGCTAAAGCACATGCAGAGTGAGTCTCTTCTTCGCAGTTTTATCATAAACTGCTTCAAGCAACTCCATTAAGGTTTTGCCTGCGTCATCGTACTCATGACTGAACGAAAGGCCTTCTACTACAAGCATATGTTCAGTGTTCTCAAGGAACACGCAGCTCGTCTCCAGCTGGATTTCCAGCCTACTCGAGTGACAAGTGATTTCGAACCGGCACTCATCGGTGTCATCAATGATGAAGTGATTTCTTTCCTAACAGATCTTTCAGAAATTCTGGTTTCTCTTTCTTCATCCATTCAGTTTCCAAACGCTCATCACAAAGGTTGCTACTTTCACTATACTCAAGCAATCCATCGGAGAATTCAGACACTTGGACTTGCCATGGTATACAAGAATGACATGGACGCTCGCAGTTCTGCGAGAAAGCTCATGGCCTTGGCTCTACTCCCGCTCGATCAGGTCGAACTCTGCTTCGACGACATTGTCAGGGAAGCACCTGATTCCATCGATGATCTCATTGATTACTTCCGAGACCACTGGATCAAGAAGGTAAACTTGAGCCTATGGAACGTGGCGGATCTCGATGTACGTACCAATAATCACGTCGAGGGTGAGCAATCCTCTCCTTGTCCTTATGGAATCTTTTGACGAGAAGCATTTCTTTTTCTCTCGTCCAGGCTGGAATAATCGTTTCAACAAGCGAATGAACAAAACTCATCCCAACATGTGGGCGTTCATCGCAATCTTGCAAGCCGAAGAAGTCATCTTTCGGCAACAAAATCTCAAGCTCAAGGCAGGGGCGCAAAAGAAAACGGTACTGAAAACGTTGGCCATGCAGAAACAACTCGACAATTTGAATACCCGCTTCTGCAACGACGAGATCGATCGTGCGGAGCTTCTCGAAGGACTCTCACTACTGGTGGCTTCCAAGAAATAAACTTATCAGATGGTCTTGGATATCTTCAGACTTTTTACCTGCTGTGTCTTTTATTATCAATAAACTTCGAATAAAAATTTTCCAGATTTTTCCTTTTCCGGATTTTTACCTTTCCGGATTTTTATTTTTCCGGATTTTTATTTTTCCGGATTTTTTTTTCCGGATTTTCTTTTCCGGATTTTTTTTTTCCGGATTTCTTGACAATACCATAAAATTTACTTAGAACATTAATCTGACATATTAGATTAAACTCACGTGTCCACACTATTGATTCAATACATAAAAGAAATATGACTATCGTTTGTTTATAATTCATTTTCTTACGAGGGAACATCGCCAATTGTCCAAACCCTTTTGAGTTCAGACTTTGTGCATAAGATAGGCCCCAATGAGGTATGAAAAACCTCAAAAGATTAAATCCCCTTAGGCCTTTTGTCCAAAGTTAAAGGCATTTTACTGGAATTTCGCCCAAAGAGAGGTCTATTGGTAATTAGAATGTCCTGAAAATTTCAGCTCAAAAGAATGTTTCCTTCTCGAGATATTAGACTCTCAAAATTGACCTGTATACCACAAACAATGCTAGAATTTTCCTTATTTTGAAAGTTTAATATCTCGAGAAGGAAACATTCTTTTGAGCTGAAATTTTCAGGACATTCTAATTACCAATAGACCTCTCTTTGGACAAAATTCTAGTAAAATGCCTATAACTCCGGACAGAAGTCCTAAGGGGATTTAATCTTTTGAGGTTTTTCATACCTCATTGGGGTCTATCTTATGCACAAAGTCCGAACTCAAAAGGGTTTGGACAGTTGGCGATGTTCCCTCGTAAGAATCAGTACAAACTCCTTATAGATATATTAGAGTTCTTTGAAAATATTAATAGACTAAAGTTTTTGAATGTAGAACTCTCAGAGGATATTCGTAATTTATTATGCGAAACACCGCAAACACTCAACTTTGCACAATAACATAAAAAATTCACTTTTAAAAACACCAAAAAAAATGCCTTTCTTCAACATTAACATTCACAATTTGTTTTATAATCTATACAAACATTCAAAGATACCATGGAAAATACCTCTAGAACATATCCCGAAACAGGTTCGTTTGTTTCCTTTCCCGCCTCATCCTTACCTCGAACTTTAAAATTTTTTCTGTTCTCCGCCTCCTTTCGTCTCGACCTTAATTTGGTTTCTTTATTACTTCATCACATTTTTAAAAGATAAAGAGATATTATTATTGCATCGATTTGATTATATTGAATATTATGCAATATTTTATACCCATTTAAAAGTATTCCGCTGGATTTTAAACTATTTTAAAGTGTTTAGTATTTTGACTATAACATTATTATTACTCAATGAAATTCAAAAAGTTTTTTTTTTATCAAAATGATATGCGAAAAAAGCTCTACAAAATCTGATATCAAAGAAATTTTCTGCTCTTCCAGTACTGGTATCATAAACCATATAAGACAACTTTTACATTACTTATTTCTATGAAAAGAATTCATGCCATTGTTAAATGTATAATGCGTGTCTGAATTAGCAAGAATTAGAAGAGATAGTTTCTATAAATTTCTCAAAATTGAATTGAAGATAAACTAAGAAAACTCTTTTATTTTAATAAAAAAAATCATATAAATATGAAAAAACACGTAAAAACTTGTTTTTCTCGTATTTTGAAATTCGAAAGAAAAGAAAATGCATTATTGAATACTTATAATGCTAAATACTATATAAGATAGGATAAATCCTTAAACATGTGCTATCATTCTAGTAGATAGACAGTTCATATCTATAAATATATATTAAGATTTGAAAATCTTCTTATAAAAATAAAATGCTAATATGTTTGAATAGATAATAAGAAATTTAATATATATATGTTCCATTTTTATGCCATTGGATCAAGTAAACATGGTCGACGAAATTCTTGATCTTTTTCATGAATCCATTTATTCGCAATCCATTTATTACCAATTAATACAGGACAACCTGCATGTAGAGTTCGAACATCTCCTAAATAAAATCAATATATAATAGAAGGAAAAAGAAAAGTTTAGTATATAATAACTTGTGCCTGATGCATGAAGATTATACCAAAATGCAGCACTTCCTTTTTTAGGTTTTGTAAAACCACCACTTTTAGGAAAAACAGTTGCACCACCTTGTTCTACATCACTTAACTAGAAAAATTTGATTTATTTTTATATTAATTTAACAATATTTAACTTACATAAGTCAGCCAAGTTGCAATACGATTTCCTAGACAGTAAATTTTTTTAAAATAAATTTCAATAAATAATATTAAACTCACCGTTTTCAAAAGCTACAGGTACTTTTGCTTTTGTTGGCTAAATTTAAATTTGTTTTTCAATTAAATTCTCCTATATAATAACTTACAAGTAACACATCATAATGTGGTGCATAATAACCGCCGACACCATAATTTGCAATCTAATTATTTAATAAGTATATTTAATATATCTATATAAAGATTATTTACATACTTGAAGAGATTCAGCTGTGGTCATACTTAAATTTGTCACAGCTTCAATTAAACGAGATAAACGAGCTACAGCTGGTGACTGTTTATCTGTTAACCAAGCACTAAAATTTCAATTATTTAGATAACATATTATAAAATATATCGAAATCTCCAATTAATACATGCAAGAAAACAATAGACAACATGCATTAAATAAATTTAAATATGATTAACTGATCAAATCAGTTAAAAGATATTAACATTCGTACAAATGGCAATTAGAAGCAACATTTTCATTTCTTGTACCTTTTGCTTACTCTATAATTGGCACGGACGGATTTCGTCGATGTACGATTAATAACTGTAGATGTCTGTAGCTATAACCATAATTAGAAAGACATTTATTCAATTAATTATATATGATATACTATCAAAACAAAGAAAACATACATAAACTAATTGCAAATTTCTTGTACAATTGAGATTCTATTTGGATTTTCCTAATAATCTTTCCTTCTATTGATCGATTTTCAAAATTTTTTATATGTTACATTTCTCTTAGTGTTCTGCATCTGTACTAAATCCCAAATCTCTAGTTCATATCATCGTTGAGTTTTAAGATGTATATGATGAAAAATCATAGTTTTAGTGAGATGTGGTAAGAAATTGGAATCTTCCAAAGACATTTACGCACTTTCGAGTAGAACAACATATAAAAAATTTTTACTATGCATATAGTTCTCATATTTTTATAATCAGTTAAAAATTCAGCTATCTATCCTCTCCCATTATTAAGATATTCACATTGCTTGTCGAACCGTAGAGCGATATTTTTCATCTAATATATGAATTAATAACAAGTTAACATAGTTTTCAATATCAACGAATTCTCCATCAAAGACAACAAAATCAGTAACTGAAAGATTGAATTAGTCTTTAATCTCATAATGAAGATTATCAGATTTTAAAGTGAAAAAGTTAAAATGAATTGTGTTGAAGAACTCTTTGAAAAGATAAATTAACAAAGCTTTCAAAATTATCGCACCTTTCCTCACAGATCATCGATATAACGTTATAAAGAAAGAAATAATAGATTTTAAGGAATTTCAAGAATTGAAATCAACTTTATTTCTTCTTAGTTTTATCTAATATATATGTATTTCTATTTCCAACGTTCAACGACATATGTACAGAATGGAATTATACTGATGTATTTGTTGGATATTTATAGTATATTTACATATTTGTCTTCAGTATTAATTGCTTAAATGTAAACTTATTGTTAGATTTTTTTGTAATGCTACCATTTTTATGAAATTATTTATGTCTCAAAAATAGAAAAGAACTCAGAAAAAATGGTAACATAACATAATTTACATAAAATATGGACAATAAATGATACTGTTGATAAACTACAAGTCAGTGATTATTTACTACCACAAAAAAGATCTATACAGAATACAATTAAAAGAAGCAAATTAAAAAAGTAGAAGGACTATTGAGAAGATCTGGAAAAGCAATATTAATACCGCTAGTTAAATGCATACATCATTTATGAACCGAAATATTAGTTTTTATTTTTTGATCATGAAAGAAAAACTTTCCAAAATGTTAACCTTTATATCTTCCTTATTCCTATGGAAAGAAGTATGAAAATTCATGGTAATACCTGACTTGTCAAAAAAATTAAATATCAAAGTTTGGACATTTTTGAATTTATTGTCAGCCAGAACGAGTAATTTTTTTGAGAAAATCAAAGATTTATGAGTCGTCTTGCATCTTTATCGTATCAGTGCCTATTACTAATTCTGTAATTAACTGATTTGAAAGTATTAGTAACAAACTCACGCACAACTATATGTTATAACTATAATATAATTTCAGTTTTCTATCTTTGTATCTGTATGATGAATACATACTTTAGGCAGAGCAAGTGACTTTATTTCTTGAATATCTTTATCATTAATAATATCGTGAAAAAGTAAAAGATCTGGTTGATCTGATAAATGTTCTTCTTTAATCGGTTGTAAAATAAGATATGGATGGTTATTATGACGATAACGACAAAATAATTTCGATCGACGTTCTTCATTTAACTAATAAAACAAAAATTAAATAATAAATATTCTTCATTCTCTTTTTGACTTTTACTTGAGATCTATTTTGTCGACAAAGTTCTTCATATGCTTCAAAGTCGATTGAATGATTGTCTGATTTTTTATTATTTGTTGTATAATTTTTGTGTTTTTTTATTGTTGAAGTTAATGTAAGATCTATTGAATCATTCGTATCTAAATGATTTTTTTGTTGTTGTTCAATTATTCTTTGATTTTTAATAGCACTTTCATAATCGATTTTATTTTTTTTTGCTGAAACATGATTTGGATCTAAAATAATAAAATAAAAGTATTCACTTTAAAAAAAAATTTTTTTTATATACCAATAGCAAGAATTTCCTCAGTCATAGCTAATGCATGTTCAAAATGTCCTTGCTGAATAAAAAAAATGATTTTTATTAAAAATATATATATATATGTTTTACTTTGAATGATGCATAAGAAAGATAATCTAAAATATAAGTTTTATTAATTGATTTCTTAGTTATTTCCTCCTCAAAATGGTCAAGTGCTTCTTGCATCCATATTAATGTATGATAAAAATCATTGTTTTCAAATGCAACACGTCCCAAATCGTAACATTCCAACGCTATAAAAAACTAAATTTTAATAAAATGACAAGCAATATTTTTCTTTAATGAACCGCTTAATTTTTTTGATTTATATGTTGAACTTAGTTGTCCATTAGCTAATTGACTTGAATTTAATTTATAGGTATCCTGTAAACGCATTAATGCAACGGCAGATTCTATTTTTTTTACATACGTAGAAAACTTTAAAAAAAAATTATTCATTTACCATTATAATCTTCAGATGAAGGAAATAACCAGTTATCAGACATATTTTTTGAAATATCTATAGAAGAAAATGATAATAAAAATGAATTTTAGATAATAAAATTAGTATACTTGTAGGTAATATTTTCTCAATTTTATTCCATTCAACTGTTAAATGTTTAATAAGTAAATGTGAATTAACTGGATTACCGAAATAATATTCTTCATATTCTTGTGCTTGATGAATTTCATCTTTAATAACATTAACAAATCTTTAGCAAAAAAGAAAATGAATAGATTAATCAAATAAAATTTATCTAATAAATTACTTTTCTATACGATCTAATCGTTCATATTCTTCTTTAAGATAAATTTCTAAATTTTTCGCTAATTCAATTTCAGTATTTAATAATTCAGTTAAATGTGTTGTTGACGTAAATAATTCACTATGAATAAGAATTGTTTTGATAAGAATAAGACAAAAAATTGATATAAGAAACATGTAGTCTTTTTAAATACAAAGTCTAAAAAAAATAACAATACGTCAGTGTCATTTAGAAAAGAAGTCGAATATTTAGTATGTACGAAAAATATACAATGAATGTGCTTCAGGTTTAATGCAGTACCTATCATTATGGCCTTTCATTTTGTCATTCTCTTCATATGATTAAGCAATGTTTATAAGGTAAAATATTCTTTTTTTTTTCTCTTTCATCAATAATACCCAGACAAAATATAAATCGGTTGATTAAGCACGAAACGAAAAAATATGTACAAGAGTGAAAAACCAAATATGTTAAACAAAGGTTTAACGAATTGAAATATATCTTTGACCTCCATTATGATTTACATATCACTTTTAATGTTTTTCTTTTGGATATTCAGTATGTAAAACAATTATTTAGATACTGTGATACGTATCTTGTAAAACAAATTTCACAAGAGAGAAACAGCAAGGTTTGAATAAAAATTAAATAAAAATGGTATTAAATGCTGATTATAATTAGTCTTTTATATAGATCTTTCATTCATCTCGATTTTTATGACGAAAAATCACATCAAAATTCTTTTTGTGAGACAAAGGGTTACAGAAAATTATATTTTCTGCGAAATCATATGCTTGTGAATATAGTAAGTATTTTTCCTGGATAACATAAGGCTCTGTCTTTTTAGGTACAGTTTTCACTCTGTGTTATGTATAGCAGATGAGGCAAGAGTTTTGCATCTTTCTCTATTCAGGAGCATAACAAAATGTAGATCTTTCTGTTTAAAAAATGTGCCATCAACTTCTTTACAAGTATCTAGTAATTTTAATGTAGAACGATGGAACTGAATATTTTATAGAATACACTACCAAATATACTATGTGACTCTTGTTTGCTTCTTGGTAAGATATCAAGTTTTGAAGGCATAGCAAATCTTCAATTATTACAAATTTTTACTAAATCTTTGATTTCTGGCTTTTGAACAAGAGATTTATAAGGGCGATATAGATTTACTCATCACGTGTGTTTCTAAATTTCAAAAATATACGATTGAACTAAATTCTTGAATTCTAATAATATTTTTAAAGTATGAAGGGTGGACCAGAAGTCCTGACTCGATTTGTACAATAACTTTTTCTATGTTAAAACATGTACTTGACAAAGTCTACGAATAATTCTCGCTAATTCACATAGTGAGCAATATTTCATAAACCCTTTCATATACTCTCATGGGGTATATGTATCTCCTAAACACATTCTTCCATATATACCATTAGTAGAA
Organism: Macrotrachela quadricornifera; assembly: GCA_022393335.1. Lineage (NCBI taxonomy): Eukaryota > Metazoa > Rotifera > Eurotatoria > Philodinida > Philodinidae > Macrotrachela > Macrotrachela quadricornifera. The sequence goes on along the minus strand of JAJEKB010021113.1, from coordinate 22,620 downwards.
TCTATACTTATCAAAAACCCCTATAAGAGTTTTGTATTCTACTCTTTTTTTAATTGTGTAGTGCTCAGTTGATAGACATTAAGATCGTGATTCCGAAGTAGTTCAAGAAGAAAGATTGTCAATTCAATGTTTATCATACCAACAAATAGAGTAACTGCGTCCATCATTCCATTGATTTATGTAAAATGAAGTATAATTTGAGGACTTGATAGCTGTTTTAGCTTTTTCATCTTGGCTAGTATCTTGTTTTCTTAAAGTGTAGTGCGTCAATGTGCATCAACAATAGAGAAGAAATTATATAAATTATTAAATATTTTATTTTATATTGTATGAAATGCGATCCATAGCATAAAATAAAGTTTTCAGTTGTACTAAGAGATTCAATTATCAATCAAAGTGATTTCAAGATAAAACAATGATAAATGAATCAAGAACTGTTCCTTTTAGTCAGTTAAAGACAACATCTGACATATTGAAATGTTATCATCTTCACTCTATTTTCTATTGTCAACTGGCATTACGAATGCCATATGGAAATTATTTCGTATACCTAATGCTTTTTGTTTGAATAGCATCGCAATACTATTATAATTCAATATATTTTATGTAAACCGTGAAGTCTGAGTAATGAGAGTATGGTCTATTAATTGAATTGAAGCTGACAAAAAGCAATGGTGATTACCATGTTTCTAAAAAAAGCGTATTCAACAAAATAATTTCTTTCTTCATAAAAATATAGGCGGTATACGTCATACAAGTGCTGGTGGATGATCAGTAAATTTCAATATTTATAGAACAAAGAGAATGTGCATGTTTCTAGAACATACTGTTGCCTCATATCGATTACCATCATGAAAGCATTAAGCGTGAAACAACGTCTCTCGCATGGCTACTCATTGAAACAGCTTGATATTCTTCATACGCCAATTTCTTCACCCATAAACAACAATTCTGCTCCGCAACGGCAAAACAGCAGGCACCAGCATTTGAGCAATCAAAGACAAAAGAAGTAACTATACATTTAATGAACTAGTGTCACCTTGTTCTTTTTTTTTGAGAATATTATCCCTTCTCAAAATCAAGCAATGTTGTACATCATCACTCTGTGAAGGCTTACTTGTGGGGGCTCTGGTCTGTGCAATACCGTTCACTGTTTTTTGTATACTGTGGATCAAATCAAGTAATAAGGATTCAACGACCGTTCAACCAACTTCTTCAACTTCGGCATGTGCGTATTTGATTTTTACAAATAATATTATTTCCATCTGTAATATTATTTATCACTTGGCAGCTTTGAGGCAACACATGATTTAGAAGTCTAATGTAGGTTGCAATGTATTATGAAAATCACGTAATTGTACAAGGGAAAAAGTCGACTGAATTTTTCGGGTTATGTATGTATGTGAATTAAAGAATTTGATGGAACAAGTTGAAATTTCTTTTATCTGTAGCAGAGAACGAAACTTATACTTGCTCATTGAAAGTTTCTAGGAAAAATACAAGATTTTTGGAATCTGAAACTTTCACCATCACTAGAGCTTTCAATGCCGCTCATTGCAAAATAATCTTTAAAGATTTTCCTTGACTAACAGTGAAATTGCCGCCCTCCCTCGGAAAAAAGTCTTGAAGATATTTGTAATTGTCCCTAGAATATAATGTTTTCAGTGTTGGAAGAGAAACGAGAGGGGCAGGAAGGAGAGAAAAAAGTAGGGTTTTGATATTGATGTGAAGCTACCACAACACGATCCGTGACCACGATCGTGCTAGCATTTCTATTGGCCCGTTCAATCACACACCAATCAAAAATTTCAACAGAGGGCGCACTTATACGGAAATCATACTACAATTCTTAACGCTTTCACTTCTTCATTATATTTTTCAAAATAAAATAATTCATCAAACACAAAACAAACAATAATCCTACCCAAAAAAATTAAAAAATTGAAAAATCAATAAATAGTAAGTTATGGCGCCGATATTTATTCTAATCCATTTCTGAGACTCATAGAACTCTGAGGACATATCAAATCATATCGTCAGAACCAATATTACCACTCCAATACATTTGACCTGCCCTATTCCTCAAATCAAACATATTACTACAAAGGAATTTATCAAATCATAGGATATATCCAATAGTACCATCGTTGTACTGTCTCCACTCATTCAGGTC
>JAJEKB010021113.1:0-15447 GCA_022393335.1 Macrotrachela quadricornifera | reverse complement strand
TATATGTATATATTTTTTTTCCGTTCTGTGACCAATCAGAAAAAGTTCCTGAAGGAAACTGCCCCTTGTACAATATAATATAGATTTTATAAAGTTGATGATCGAGAAGCGCCTTTCCATTTGGATCTTACGATCATATACAATGTTTTATGGATCCTTACATAAAAATACTCCTTATACCAACAAACCAATATGATTTTTACACACAAAAAAAACTTGATGAGCTCTTTCTAATGAAACTACTTTCAACACTGTTTATATTACTTTTTGTATCCTTTGTACAGGTATCCTGGACGAAAGTAGTTCCATTAGAAAGAGTTCATCGAGTTACCTTATTGTAAGGACGGCTTCTACAGTCGGACAAGGCAGCATTACAGCCGTCTACTACTAGAGGACTGTCGATAATAGAGGTGAATAAATCGTCTTGATTTCTCTGTAGACATGAAATCAATATATCACTATTATTGTAAATGGTTAGCTCAGCTCCACAGAAGTCAATCATGATAATATCTGGAAACAAAGTTAACCCTTCAGCTACTTTCAGGTTCTTGTTCACTAATATGCCAAAGACACTCAAACGACCCAAATCGCCTTGATAAAAGGTGTGATAGTCTGAAATTTAAATCTTTCACTGTTTACCTATTTTCGTTAAATAGCAGAGAGGCTATTATCCATTGAAAGAAATCTATTACCTTTAATTTATGACTTTTTCGTCCTTCCATATTGAGAGTTTTATTTGTTCCGATTCTTTTATTAAAGTTGAAGTACCATTTGGTGACGCTAACCATGGTAGTCTGCTACTATTATTATTAATGACTATTTTTGGATCCATGTGGTTTGGTTGCCGTAAATTATGATTAATACTAAAGCGCATACACACATGATCTGGCTGGATACAAAGTGTGGTTTTAAGTTCATAAAGAGCAAATGAGAGATTTGCTGCTTTATTCCAAGATTCGAATATGAAATTAGGTTGATTTTTGCCAATAATACCTTCTGTATTATTTTTGTAATTTGGTACAATTGTATACCATTTGCATTTACCCTAATTTTTGTGGAATTGACATATTTTACGAAGGAGAATATAGATTGTAATTTTTAAGGCGAATTTTTTCTGCACGTTCCCCATTCCCATTACAGACTTTCATAACTGAGACCATAGTTTGATGAGTACATTTACTTAGCAATCAGGCCAAAGATCAATGGATACGAATGCTTCTTCCGAAGTCACCGGAAGAAGAATGTTTTATGAGTAAATGAGCAAGTTTTCTTCAATAACCATAGAGTCGAAAAATTAATGGACATCTTTTCATTAGTTACTAGATGATTGTCACTGGTTAATGGACTCGTTGCTACTAACGAGCAATTATACTAAATTTTCTTTAAAGTTACACGAAATATGTGAATTCCTTATTTTAGTAGTCATATCTTCCAGTAATAAAGGAAAATCAATATCAGAAGATAATTCTGGAAGAAGTGATTGATATTGTTGATGAAATTGTATAAATCTACGGTTAGTTGTCCTAACATTTACAGTTTGTTTAACTTTCTGCCTAAGCTTTTGTTGGTACTGTTGGGTGCATCCGCACTTGGGGTCGAATGGATGATAATTCGCTCAACATTTTTCACATTGAGGATTCATTGCATACGTGTTCATACTATCACTAGCAAGGACTTCGAGATAGATTCGATATTTTGATACATCAGATTTGCACACAGTGCGTATATGACCAAGTTTAGATGACCTAATTTTAAAGTACTTCATATTCAGATAAATCGAACACAATAATTCTAATATCTTTTGTGAGACGAGTCAACAAGTATGTAGTTTTTTTAAAATTATCAGCAAGAACATGAATTGAGAGGTCTTAAAGAATATATCGTGCGATGAGTGTAAAGCGTCTTGAAACATTTTGATTTACACGATTCGATTTTGTTTCCATTAATTACTGTTGGTTAAATGTCCGTAAACACAAGTGTTGTATGATCTTTCACTTATAATGTCATGTCTAGTCTTTTTCATTTGATCTATTCAAATGTTCACAGCTTCTTTTAGGAGTAAGTATTGACGTCTCCTGCAAATGGTGGTAATTTTAGTGCGCATAATTTGAGTTGTTATTTCAATGATTCACCCGTTTTGTCAATGGCGATTCATTATAAACACTTTTATTTCTTTTCTTGTTGTGAAAAAGGTGTGGATTTTCTCATATATTCATCGTTAAGCCCATTTCTATTCTTATTGAAACCACCATATCTTTTTTATTTTTAAGAGTTCATATTTAACTTCATTTTGTAAAGAAATTTAAAGACGAAAAACCTTTGAATTTGGTACCTCTCTTCTTCAAACAGTAGCGTAACGTAATTTAAAAGCGCCGAGAGAGAAAAAAGAGCGTTTAATTGCCACGTATGTAAAGAGAGAAGTGAAATTGAATAGTTGTCACAAGATAACTTCTTAAAAATACCTGACAAAATCTATTTTTTTGAAAAGGTATGATCATACTTACTGGTACAAATGAAATCGTCTATGGCCTATGGGACACAACTGCTGGTGGTAATAGTAGTCTATCAACTCCTGGCTTCAATATTGGCAACTACAATCCAGCTGAAACACCGCAAAATATCTTTGACCAAAATAGTACTACTAAATATAATAGTTATGGCATTTGTAATCAGACTAATACTTATTCACTTCAGTGCGGTGTAAAGACTGGTCTTTACTTAACACTTCAACGAGGTGCATCGTTACTGGCAGGTATACGATTTTATACTGCTAATAGTCTTCCAGAACGTGATCCGATGACAATAACTGTAGAAGGTAGCAATCAGTCTTCTTCTGCACTTTTACTTGGATCAAGTTGGACTTTAATATATAATGGTTCAAGTGGGTTGGATCCTAATCCAGGCCGATATAGTCTTGGTATGACAAAAATAATATCAAACAATGTCATTTCGTATAAAAGCTATCGTCTTATCATCACTTCAAAACGTAATGTATCCAATGCTGTTCAATATAGTGAAGTAGAATTGCTTGGTTGTTGACACTTATCACGTTACTATTTACCATTTTCATCTTAAGCTTTTTAAATTCTTTTCAAAAAGTATTGTAGTTCTTGAGTAACTAATTGTACAAAGTATCAGAAGTCAATAGTTTATCATTTTATAATTATATATTTATGTTCGTAAAAAGCGAAGATAAATTATCTTTTAATGAAAAGATCAAAATTAGATTTAAAAAATGCAACCTATCTCTTCGAAAAAATCGAAATAATTATGACATAATTCATACACGCTATTGGGCTTGTTTTTATTCTACAATACAAATATTTTCCCTTTATACGCCAAAAACATTGCTCACAATCAAGATGTAGCCAAATATCTTAATAAAAATCATACGATTATCTGAAAAAACTATTTAGCGTAATTTCTACAGGATTAAAGTGTGACAGACTATGTAGCTGCTAGTAGGATGAATCCATGGGAGATGTACCACTGTCTGGAAAAGTTTTTTTTGACACTTTGTTTTGAAGATTTATAGCTAGTATCGAATCAGAAGAAAAAATTTGGCCGCAAAAAAATTGTGACTTTTCTCTAAAATACTAAAGAATCGGTTTCTTTTGTGGAACTCACATATTTTTTCGAAGAGAAATAATGAGTGTAAGATTCTGCTATCTACTCGAATATGAGCTTTAAGTCTTGTAATAATATGCATGATCTTAGATGTACTTAGAGAAGGAATCAAATCTCTGCAACATATCTAAGGAGTCTTTTCGACTAGTTAAAAAGAAATGAATAGTTAGATATATTGAACGAAAGGATGAGAATAATACTTCCAATAATCAAAGTAAAGATCGAAAGCAGTTAAAAGATGATCAAGACTGAACTCCATACTACTCACTAGAGAAGAATGAAAATGATACAATGAATACTAGGGTTGATCATTATTTTTATTTGGAAATACGGCAAGTTTATGATAATATTTATGATATTTATTCATATGACGCAGATAATATTTTTAAAGTATGCTGCTAAAAACTGCTGAAGCAAAATCCAATGATGAATATAATAAAAGCAAATAAATGCATGATGCATACAAGATAACAAACTTGACCACAGGAGAAGTCATATATCACTTCATTCCTAAAAGACGAAAAGCTTTTTTTAAAGTTTGACGCCATCTCTATGATAGATGTGATAGTACGTAGCGGAATGATGTATTCTTTATGGTAAGAAAGGTATCTCTCATGCCATAACAATCTAAATCGATAAATTATAATATGAGCTACAAAGAACAACCTCATCCCTGGCATATTATTACGATTATCAATAAGTACGGAAGCATCCAGATATTTCACTTTCTTCGATGATACAAGAAGAATAATTTTCCTTCATATTATTTTTATTATATTCATGTATTTATAATAGTGCCACTCTTACAATAATGGAAGTCTTATGGCTTCCAGAAAATTTTCTGGTTCTTCGAAATCCTTCAGGATAAAACTTTTGTTCAGATCTAAATTTGTAGGAGACACTCTGGATTATCTAACCCATGTAAAAAAATCAATACATTTCAATAGCAATTTTGAAAGACATGCCGTGGTTTTCCAGAGATTCTATAAAAACCAGATCTTCGAATTTCTTTGAAAAAAGTTTCTGTTTACAAAAATATGGTCCTGGATCTTGCCTATCAATTGCTGTGAACTAAAGCTCTCTATTTTGTTCCTATAAGCAGTTTTTTAAGAAACAACCCAGTACCTTGACTTCTGTCGTCGATAGTAGAATACTTTTATGAGTATAATGATACGTGATGGTTGGAAACATCTTGGTCATGACACAGTCGTAGTATAAATTCAACCAGTACAAGTAGGCTCGATCATTATAAGTCGCATTATTAACCGCGATCTTTCGCAGAGATCGCCAGAAAATCAGAAAAAATGTATTCACTGTATAACATTCTAGTTTAAAAACATTAAGTGCTCTTGTGATGCCAACTTAAAGACTTAAAGCTAGGCTTCGAACATACTTTCTTTCAAACAAGAAAACATTTTCATTTTATTCAGTGATATATATACATGACTTCTAATAACTGATTTGATTATCCACATGGAAGTTCGCTCATTTCAGGTAATTACTCAATTGGTCTTGTCAGCTTAGACTATCACTATCATGACAATATGTTGATAATGACGCTGTCCAAATGTACATCCAGTTCGACTCACCTATGTTTCAAGTCAAAAGAATAGTTACACGAATTTTGCCATTGATGAAATATGCAATGTTATATGTCCTTGGCTATTATGACTCGCCACAATTGCTCACTTCTGGCAGATTGAAGAAAATTTTTTCTTAGTCAAGCTCTTCTCAACTTTACATGAGTGTGCTACCATATATGTGTGCATAAGTTGTTTAAAAACCAATATATATTTTATATGCTTATCTATCTTGTTTCAAGCTAAAAACAAAGATTATATAAGTATAATTGATAGAGCTTAATACAAAAAAACTAAAGTTTCCAAGATAACCTCTTCTATTCTCGAGCAGCAAGACCAAGCAAGTTTTTCACGAGTTCAGAAGGAGCGGAGAAGAATGGTGAGTGGTCAGTGTGCATGGTGATGACGTACTTGCAAGGTAAACGGTTTTGCATGTAACGTTGTAGTGTTAGCGGGATAGCATTGTCCTGGCTGCACTCGATGTAGGCACGTGGCACGCATCCAAAGCGATCATCAGTAAGCTGCAATGGTGTATTTAAGATCTTAGCTGGTTCTGGTGATATTAGACTAGGTACGCGCTCAGCCCATTCCGCTGCTGTTGTATTGTAGAAGGTGGGCACGAGCTTGTCAGGTGGGATGGTCAGTGTGCCATCAGGATGACGTATGACTGAATTGGGATTTCTATTTTTCATAGCGATGGTATTAAGCGTTTCGCCGGATGGTACCAGGAAGCCAGCCAAATATACAAGGAGTTTGATCTTCTCGGGCACACGCTGTGCGACTTCACTAATTATGATACCTCCGCGACTGTGACCAACTAGAATCACTGCTTCTTGTTCATCTTGAATTATGTCTACAATTTGATCCACCCACGATGTTAGCTCAACTTGTGACAGAGGTGTGTGGTCGCTTCCCATGCCTAAAAGCTCTGGCGTAATGACCCGATGCCCTGATGCCTCAAGCAGGGGTAAAACACGTTGCCAACATAATGAAGAGTGCCAAGCTCCAGGAATCAACACGAACGTCCAAGTTGACATCTAATGAGAAAGAGACAATAAAATCAGATCATTTAACAACGAGTATATATGAGATGAAAATAGATTGTCAAATGTAAAAGTTATTCTCTAGTTGAGAAGTAAGTATAACATAATTCATTTTTTTCCAAAGCTCTACAAAGTTTTTTTTCGAAAAAAAACATTTCGATTAGAGTCGAAACAAAAAACACGAATCAAACATCGACTTCGTATGTCACATAAACTATATTCAATCTAGTCACAGCTACTCTAAATTCCGACTTTTTTCTACAAAGGAATAATGAAGTAAGGAAAAAAACAGGTATTTAACTGAAAGACAAGTGTAAATTACTTTTTTTTCAAAAACATTTGATATATTACTAGTGGTGAAAAAATGTTTTTCATATCTGCAGAACGTTGTCTTGACTATTCAAGGCAATTGTATTCTATATGCCCACATCATCGTTTGTAAATACACATACACGCACGAATGCACACATCAAAGGTAAGCAGATGAAGACCTCGTGTACTTGCACGTATGTATGTGCATGCATGTATTTATTGTAAAGTATATATGTTGATAAGACTAGAAAAGAAAAGAAAAAGAGTGAAGATTGTGATCTATCATAGTTAGAGAATGAAAACTATTTGACTACGATAAGAGGATGATTTCGAGAGAAAAATGATTATATGTTATTACACTGTTCTTCTCCTTCTTCTTGATATATATACAAGTGTCACCAGCCGTAAGATATTCCGATATAACTTCTTTCTATTATAAGCTAAAGCGTTAACTATATTCCGGGCAAATTATCGACGTCATCGTTAAACTACTAAATTTGAAATATCGACTACGGGTATCTGTCTTATATGAAATTACTTAGTTTATCAAAAATAATAGGATACGATTTCAGGAACTGAATAATTTCACATCAGACTGTGATGAGCCACTAATATTTGAGAGTCTTTTCACCAAATGTCAATCACAGTGTACGAAAGTTTCCTCAGGTTTAAATGAAACTTTCAGCATTGACAAAGCTTTCAATTAGAAGCATTTTGATAAAAAAAGATTTTTTTAAATAAATCTCTTTTCTATAAAAATAGACTCAAAATACTATTAGCACCAAAATGTCAAAAACCCGATTTTTGGCCATTTTAACCTACAGTTTGTATTCGATAGAGCTTCACCTGCTCTACAATCTTGCTAGTTCAAAATCTCCCATCCTTTTGGGTTGTCTAAAATATTATAACATTTTGTTAACTACTGTCATTTTACCTGTTTTCCCATAATATCGAGATGTTAACCTGCAGTTTTTTACCGATGACTGCTGGTAATTAGAATGATATTTTCATCGTTTATAGAGCTTTCAAAATGCATTATCTCAGGATAAAAGTTTATTCATTATTAGTGTTACCATTAATATTGGTAGGATATTTCTTCCAAAACAATAAACATTTTTATCCGAAAAAGTAGAAATGTTTTAGTTTATATTTTGTGAGAAAGAAAGTAATAAATCAGTTGAACAAATACAAAAGGACTGTATAGTAATGATTAATTTTCATCGCGGATTGTGGCGACATCATAAATTCTTTGTGTGTCTCATATAAGTAATATTGATTAAATCTTATTTAATGATTATGTGGTCATTGTTTGTGATCTTCATCGTTTACTTACCCCATTAATAGTGGTTATCTTGTGTTATTTCTAATAAAAACTTATTACGGAGTGCTCTTATTCGAATTTAGTTTTCGAATAGCTACTAGTTAAATTATTTCAAACAATCTCTAAAGACTTTGTACAAATATTTTTTCATTAATATTATTGTTAAATGTTTCAATATGCCACTAGTAAAAAAAAATTCGTGTGTACATCCATGCCATCTAGAAACATTAGCTGATAGAACGAAGAAGTATACAAAATTTGGGCCAAAACCTACTCATCCTGTGGGAATTTGTCGTATTGATATAGTTCTTGCAGATTTAATTAATGAAAAATGCTCAACTATACTTAATAATCCATCATTAAAGATGAATGAAAATTACTTATTGTGTTGGAAATGTTTTGAAAATGAACATCGATGAAAATTAAGATCGAGGTGACGTCAAAGAAGAAACACAAGTTCTACCTGATTCGATAAAGACTTAGAGAGATTATGCTATTGAAAAAGCTTAATGAAGTGTTCTAAATGTTTAATCTTGGATTAGTTATTCCGTAAGCTTACAGTGGTACATCTTGTTTTTTATTTAATTCATTCTTGCATTTCTATTACAGACGTAATACTATCCATAATAGAGAAACAATCTTGAGTGTCTATCAAAAACTTTAAGAGTAACTCAATTGTTTAATTACAACAACCAGAGAAGAAGTAGTTACGTCAAAACAGCAAACAACAAAACTAAAACTACAAATTACAACAGAAAAATCTTCATTAATAGATCTCTCTGTATTAGGAGTTGATGAATTTCTTCATCGTTTACGTTGGCTATGTGATGAAGGCAGTTATCACGAACAAATATTGCTTGCACAGACAGCTCCAATGGAACGGGGAAGAGAAAAAATTGAGTGATTTTTTTTTCATTGCACTTCTCATCAATTTCGTGCTGCTATTTTACAAAGCTTACCACTTGGTGGTTTCTCAAAATCTGATAGTAATATTGCATAAGTTACCCAAGATTTTTATCTCAACGATGGAATCAGTCGTCAATCATCCAACATAAAAGATATTCGAACGTCGAAAGACATTGGAGCAGTTGCCATTACATATGTGACAATATTAATAGGTGTAACATTTCGAATTATTTTAAAAGTAGATATCCAGCTATCAATGTTAGTCACTCAAAGTTCTATCCGTTGCGACCAAGTTTGTATATGAATACAACACCAAAACATTGATCTTCTACTGGCAGTGAGTAAATATACAAATAAAAATCATCCGAGATTTCTTCTTTTTATTCTAGACGATGAATAAAATACTGAACACATAATGAAGTGGAGAGGAATTAATCAACAAGAGGGTGCGTCATGTTCCTACTGAAAATTGTTATTATCGTCGATGTGATAAGTGTTGTAATGTTAATGAATCTGATCTATTTATCAACGACGATGGTTTTGATGAGGAACTCGATACTTCTCGGTCTTTATTTGACAAATTAAATAGTTGTTGGTCATCTTTCGTAACTCACACCTTCGTTACTAAACAACAATGTGCTGTATAAAAAGAAACTTATTTAAGCGCAAAATAAAAATATATAAATGCTAAGTTGATTTCTGCTAAGTAAAATTTATACACGGTTGGAAATATTATTCTAGGGGGTACTGTCTATAATTTTCAATAGAAGGAATGATGAATTTTATATCAAATAAAAGCTCATCAAAAATGGGGTTTACTGATACTAAATAGTAAGAATTATGCAAGCCTTTTAATATCAAACTTAAAATACTTTCAGAAGTTTTATACTTTTTTACAGTAGAAAAGTAAGGTGCCAGTAAATGAAAAATGGAGCAATGTGCTTTTCTTAGATATTTCTACATGATTTTATAGATCTCGTCGAGCTCTAAAAAGCTGCATATACGAAAAAATTCGAAAAACTGTTTGAAAAGTCTTTAAAAAAACGTTTAAAAAAGTCATATTTTTGATATGGAAGAAAAGCACTGTAATTTTAAATACTGTCTCAGACGTTTCGAAATATAATCATTCGATACAGCGTGAAAACTTGCATCGAATGAGTATGCTTTCAAGCATCTTATGTAAGGATACTAATGGAAAACAGTTGAATTTAATATAAAAAGACCATTTTTCTCCTTTATAGAAAATGTCAAAAAATGTATGTTTTTTGCTTCATTTTTTAGACAGTTTTCGGTGGATTCTAATCCAACAACAACGTTTAAAAAGTTTTTCATATGTACAGTTTTGTAGAGCTCGACGAGATCTATCAAATCATGTAGAAGTATCCAAGAAAAACACATTATTCCATTTTTGAATTGGTGGTATCTTACTTTTCTACTACAAAAATAGTATTAAATTTCTGAAAGTTTTTTATGTTTGATATTAAAAAGCTTGCATATTCCTTACTATTTAGTATCAATAAACCCCATTTTTGACGAGCTTTCATTTGATACAAAATTCATTATTTCTTTTATTGGAAATTATAAACAGCACTCCCTGGAATAATATTATTTCCAACCGTGTACACTAATAAAAAAAGCAAATATTCTTTAATTCATAAGATATTTTCTCTCCGTTTAAGACAAAAAACAAGAAAAGTAATGATTTATTTACAAGTATCATTTTCCCGTTCATTATTTTGTCTCATCTAGATCGACAAAAAAGAAATAGTTGCCATGCAAAAGTCATAGCTACCAATGTATTCAGATAAATTTTTTCATTTCTAAGATCATTTATCGAGTATTTTCTCTTTTTGGTTTTCTTTTTGTTTGTTTGAACATACCTTCGAATAAAATACCAGCTAGTACTATCACGCAGAGAAAAAATAAAAATCAGAGTCAGTCATCTTCATCGATATATCGGTTGACCTTCAACTCTATCTAACACTAGGAGAACAAATGAAAAATTGGAAAATTCATTTTTTGCCAGTGTTGTTCTAGAGACATTTTATTCTTTTTTAGAGTCAGTAAACCTAATTCTGCTAGAAAAAACACTTCTTTATTAGAGTATTTACAATTCAAGTTCTGGACATCGCATAAAAGTGTCATTTAGTTCCCGGAATAGCGCAAACGTTTCTCTGCCGATGAGAATATAACCGATTAAAAATGAATGAGTCAATGTTTGATAAAAAGCGTCAAAATACAGCAGGAATCATTTTTTATCGAATTTTGTACTAATTTTTAATCTGTCGCATCATGTACCTATCTTTCTCAATCCTGCTGTGATCCCTCTCAGCTCTACAAAAACTCGCCTACGGTACCCCTTAGGTCGATTGTTTAGCAAAAAACTTTTATTTTTATCTTGATGGTGAACTGATGCGGTTTTATTCTCTGAATTCGAATCTGCTGTTTATTTACTTCTTAAATCGAATTCTTTTGAATACGTGGGTCACGCTGAAAGTTTCGGGATTCTTGATTAATTTAAGACATATGAACGACTTTGATAGTTGTAGTAGTAGATCCAAGTCTTAGAAGAAAGTCCACAAAATTTTGGCTTTTGAATATTTTCTCTTTCATTTTTTTGTAGATTAACTTATACACTACTAACACATTTTTTTGACATTGCTATGGATCTCACAAGAGAAGAAATTCGAGTTATGATTTATTACGATTACAAAAAAAAATTGTCACAGGATGAATGCCTCGAATCTTTACAGAAAACATTTGGTGACTCGTGTGTTTCACGTACAACAGTTTACAGGTGGTATGCTGAATTCAAGCGTGGCAGAGATCACTTTGAAGATGAACCTCGTGCTGGTCGACCACGAAGCGCGGTTACTCCAGAAAACATCGAAGCTGTGCGCCAGTTGGTCAACGTCGATCCACATATCACATACCAAGAGATAGAGGACACCTTGGAGATTGGATCGGCAGCAACTAAACTAATTCTTCACGATTATTTAGGTTTAAAAAAAATTACATGTCGGTGGGTGCCTCATTTTCTGACTGAAGCTCAAAAGCAGGACCGTGTTGATTATTGCCTGAAAATGCTCGAAAAGTTCGATGGCGGTAGATCAAAACGTGTTTATGATGTTATTACCGGTGATGAAAGCTGGTTTTACTATTATGATCCAGAAACGAAGCGTCAAAGTCAAGTTTGGGTTGCAAGCAATGATCCTCGTCCAACCAAAGTTCGTAGACAACGATCTGTTGGCAAACACATGTTTGCAATTTTCTTCATGAAATCTGGTTTTAACACAATCATTCCTCTAGAAAGCGGTAAGACAGTCACAGCTAAGTGGTATACAAATGATTGTCTTTCAAATGTTTTAAAACAAGTGGAGAAACGTCGATGTCTCAACGATCTCATTATTCACCATGATAATGCATCAGCACACAAGGCGACACAAACGATGGAATATTTGGAAGCTCAACGTGTTAAGCTCATGGGTCATCCAGCGTACTCACCGGATTTGAGTCCCTGCGACTTCTGGCTATTTCCAAAAATCAAAGAACAGCTTCGTGGAAAAAATTTCAAAGACATTAATGAACTTCATGCTGCTATCCAGGAACAAATGGACGATCTCCAAAAAGAAGATTTCTACCAATGCTATGAACAGTGGTTCGAAAGAATGAATAAGTGCATTAGTGCACAAGGACACTACTTTGAACAAATATAATAAAATTATTTTAAACTGAGCTATCAGTATTGCAAATCCCGAAACTTTCAGAGTGACCCACGTAATAACAGATCACGGCAGATTTAGGAAAGAAAAATACATGGTACGAGAGATTAAGAAATAGGAAAAAGTATTTTTTCCACTTTGGTTCTTTTAGGTAAAAATTGAAAACGCAGTTAAGCTCAGGTTATTTTAAAAAAATACATGAGTCGGTACGCCATGATCTGATGAATCGAATGGTATGTTTTTTGTCCTGCCATATGGGACACTTTCTGGACGAAATTTCGATTTTTCTAAAATAAACCACTACTCTAAATACAAACGACAAAATTAGGAAAAAAATACATAGTGCGACAGATTAAAAATCAGTGCAAAACTCAATAAAAATGATTCCTACTGTATTTCGACGCTTTTTACCAGACATTGACTCATTAATTTTTAATCAGTTATATACTAATCGAGACAGAAATGGTTGCTCTATTCTGGAAAATAAATTATACTTTTATGCGATGTCTACAACTTGAATAATAAATATCCTAATAACGAAGTGTTTTTTTCGGCAGAAGTAGGTTTACCGCCTCTTTATGTCATCGAAGAAAGCTGATTATATTATTTCAAATGAGCACGCAAGTTTGTTAAATATTTGACGTCACATAGATTCACTAATTATCCAAGATAATTATCGATTATAGTAACGATAAAAGCAACACGTTTATAAATATTTGTTATTTTCACACTTTCCTCTTCTTCATTTCCGTCATATTCTATTTTTTTTTCACCTAATTCTCTAAAGAAGACATGCGCTACAAAACCTCACAAATATATATATAGATATATATATGATATTCTACAATGCAGATATAAAACGAACAAAGCTAATTATGGGCCACGGTATCAGTAGTGAAGTTTTAATTTATCTTGATCAGACTAGTCAATTTTACTTAACTGGTGAAATCGTATCTGGAACTGTTGGGTTAAATATCATTCAAGAAGAAGTTGAAGTCAATGAAATTTATGTACAATTGAAAGGCGAAATAGGTTATACAAGAGCTATATATGTTAAGTATGGAACAGGGATATCAAGAGAGAAAATTGAATACGATCATATTCCAGTTTACGCTGAAGCAAGTAGTATTGTAGAATTTAATGTAACGCAAGAAGTGATTTTTAAACGAGGACAATATTTCTGGCCATTCCAGTTTCAATTACCTGATCATCTTCCACCAACAATAAATAAACATGAAACTTATCCTCACGTAAAATATTATTTGAAAGTTGTTGTTCATAAACAATGCTCTAAATCACAAACAAAAGTCAAATATTTAACAGTCTATCCATGTATTAATTTATTAGAAAATTCTCAATATTTACAGTCGATTCAACATGAAAATAACAATAGAAAACAAGTCATATTAAAAGCTACTTTAAATAAATCAGGATATGTTCCTGGTGAATTAATGGACATTACATTAGAAATTGAAAACCCACGAAAAATTTGTATTCAACATGTTGATCTCTCTATGTTGCAAACATATCATATTCAACATCATAAACGGGAATGTATTATATTTAAAACAACATTACCGGAAATCATAAATTCAGAAGATGAACAAATACAGGAGATATCTTCTATAATAATTCCATCCATACCATTACCTCCATCATATCGATTTCAAGGAGGTATTCGAAGAAGTGCTTCAGTTAAAATCTCTTATATACTTGAATTTGCAGTTAAAGTTCAAGGAATGTTTACAAATTTTGATGTTTATTTTCCAATTAAATTAGGAACAGGACCCAAGCCAGATTTAGATCAACCACAAACATTTAATCCTATGACCATTTCTTATGCTTCAAATTCTGAACAATCGATATTTAGTACTGATGATTTACCACCTAGTTATGATTCCATTGTACAAAATATGATATAATTATTATTATTATTATTTACATAATGATTCAAATATTTCTTAGTTTGTTATAAATCTTCTCGTCATGCAAGAAAGTATTTTTATTGAAATAATAACTTGTTTTGTGCAGAGGCCATGCGTTAATACTACATGAAATAGTATTTGCTTCCCGGAAACAAAATTTGTGAAAGCAATAGAAACACATTATAGGCAAGAAGAAAAAACAGGAGACTTTTAAAAATTTCAACAGATTTTGAAGATTTGTGACTTCAACATATATCAAAAGCGGTCATTTAAAGACTTGATAAGAACTTACAGAATTCAGAAGACTTTATCAAGTTTTAAGAGTGAAGTCTCTGCTGTTTTTAATAGTCGTGGCAAACTAATACAAATGCTTGAAAAACTTTTCATTTGTACTCTATTTTACACTTCAGTTGTCACGCGAATATCTTGAAAGAGGAAACAAAACTTTTATTCTCGACTAAAAGTTTTTATTTATATATGGGTATATCCACCAGAAATTGTCAAATTCATCCAGCGATCTCTTTCGAATTGGGTGTAGGTTTCAGGATTTGTAGAGCTTTTTCTGTTAATCATTTTCGTAATAAATAGTTTGGGTCTTGCCTTTGTTTTCACCGAGATATGTGTCAAACAGTATCGAAGTATTTACGTAATTTTTGCACTTTTTTAAAGCATTCTTTCATCAAAAACATGGTAATGCTCTATGATAACTTGCGCAAATTACAAAACCAATATGATATTTGGATTCTTCGTGAGAAGCTGCATCGAACTCTACCGGAATCAAAAAAACTTTTCATGGATTTTTGTGTAATTCTCATGTTGACATAGTGGAGATAAATATTTGAAAGAAATCGATAAGAAAGTTGGAATGAAAGAGAAAAATGACATATGTAGGTCAATAAAGTATCACTTGCTCTACGAAGTGGCATATTTTATTTTCTTCCCTCATATGTTTTTGAAAGCAGCAATCGGTAAGATCATTTTATCTGACAATTCTTCAGAATTCTTTGACAT
>JAJEKB010021112.1:69451-89748 GCA_022393335.1 Macrotrachela quadricornifera | reverse complement strand
TCATTTTTAGTTATTATATATATTATTTAGTAAAAGATATAAAAAAATCAATTTTCCATTTTTCTACTAAATAGAGATTCGAATGATAAACAGATAAATGATATTTATAATAAAAAAAAAATTATTTTTCTTTTGTTTTTAATTTTTCAATTCAAATCATATTTTTTAATATAGATTTCTTTACTAATCACACATGTCATCTTATATTTATCATTCAATATTGTATGCTATATACAATAAAATTTCTTATCAATCAATATTGCTTTATCTTATTTCTTTCGTTAGAATTCATTGTCAAAGAAGGAAGACGACCTGTAGGTAATATAGTAAAGTTGTGGGAAGAAAAATTTCTGAATAACTTTTTACTGTGACATGATGAAATTTTATCACGTATTTATTATACTCTAAAGAAAAATATGAATAGTATATCTGATGATACTAGAAGCAATTTCTCTTTATTTTTTTAGAAATATTTTGCAATTACTGGAAGTTTGACGTAATACCTATATGCGAAATATTCAGAGGCTAAAACCCTTTTAAAGTGTTATTGCAGTTGCGCTATCAGTCAAAATCTTTCAAAAACAATATAAATTATTAAAAAAATTAAAAATAGAGAAACAAATTTTACTGCGTAATCTTATACGAAATTGAATTTTTTAAAAGAAAAAAAATATATATACAGAGTGAATCATAAACATTTTTACGATAAAAAATTTGAATATCTCCATTTCGGCTCGAGCAAACAAGCTAATCTTTTTATCTATTCAAAGTTTATATCCACAAAGGCATATCTAGAGAAACTCTTTCTTCAATGTCACTATTGATTTCAACCAAAAAATGTTACTTTTTCAAATATAGGAAAAAATCAATATATTTAACAAAGGATCTCTTTAGGTATACCTTTATGAATATATCTCTTGAATTGATAAAAAAAACTGCTCATTTGCTCGAGCTAGACTGGAGATATTCAACTTTTTCATCGTAAAGATGTTCATAATTCACCCTGCATATAAAGTTTTTTTTCATGGTCTATAACAGTTAAAATGTGGTTTTTTTTTATGTTATATAAATACTATATATAATTTGTTTTTGATTTGTTTTTTTAATAAAGTCATAAAGATTATGCTATTTATATTGTAAAAAAAATCAATTTCAATCAAATAAGACTTCTTACTTGATTAAAAGAAACAACCGAAAGTTAATCTAAGATTTTAATAGATTCTTAATGAAAAACATATATATAAACAATTTAATCTTATTTGAGATAAAGAACGCGTATGCTTTATATTATAATCAGTAGGATGATACAGGAAAATAAGTCAATTTTTCTTTTACATAATATTGAATAGTTAATTTGTTTTTATTTCAATATCAATTTGATCTAAGAAAAATAAATCGATTATATAGTAAATATTTATCTATAATGTCATATTTCTATTTTAATATTGGTTAATAATTTAAAATATTCACTTGAATAAATATATTTAAAAACATAATTAACTTTAAGTTAGAATTATGTTTATTTCTTTTTATAAAGATTATTTAATGACGCACATAAAATATAGAAATTAATATTAGATTAAAATAGATATAGTATTTATAATAGTAAATATTTTCTCAGTGTTTTCTTTTTGCTCTATATATATTTGATAAATTTTGCAGAAAGAAAGATTAATTTTATTTCATTATGTTTATAGTAAGTTACATTTTTTTCTATAGGATTTATTCACGTATATATTAGTATACAGGTCGTGTTAAACGTTATTTTCTTCTTCTTAATTCATTTATTAGATTTAGAAAAAAGTAAACAATCTATTGAATATCATCTGAATGTACTAAAAAGATTTTTTTAATTATAGTTCGAAGTTTTATACTATAATCTTAAAAAATTTATTAATATGAATTATCTATAAGAAAAAAAACTTTTTTAATAACAAGTTTTTTTTTTATAAGAAAATTAATATGACTCTAGGTTATGTTAAACTCTTATAAATATTTTAATAACTAGCTATTAAATCTATGTTTTAAGCTTCTTCTATTAACCTCATGCAGGTATATAAATCAAACGTCTGCATTTGAAGTCTTCCTTCATCAGTTTCGACGCAGTCGTCTGAGATATTTTAGTAAATGATTCAATATATTTCTTACGTGGAATTATCAACTATTCGTTATTATTTATAAATTTCTTTTAGATAATATAAATATCATGATTTTTAAGGTAATAATTCCATATTTTATACTGATGGTTATATTTATTAATCTTGTACAAACAAGATTTACTGAAGTACCACGTATGTTTTTTATAAAAATATTAATTTTTTTATATATTTTGATATTATATTAGCTCCACCAAAACGTCCAGAACATTTTCGTACAAGAGATGAATTAAAAAAATATTTACAAAAAGTATTGATATAAATAAAAAAAAGCATATTTTTTCTTTTTTAAATATATTTATTTATTGATATATAGGTTCATGAATATCATTTAATTGTTGGTCGATGGCGTATTCGACGTCAATCTGATGAATATCCATTATCAAGTATATCAAATAATGATTTATTTCAATTTTTTGACGTAAATAATGATCATTATATATCAAACAATGAGCTTAAACAACGATTAAAATTTAAAAAAGAAGATTAATTTTATTATTGAAATCATCATTTGATTTCCTTATCAGTACTTACACGTACTCTAATATATATAAATATCATACGTTTTTATTCGAAATTTTTAATAAATTTTATTTGTTCATAATGACCATCAATAAATTTTTTTAACATACATATTTATATTTATATATATATGTTATGTAATTCAATAAATATTCTATAATTCAATTTAAAATTTGTTATAAAAATTTTTCAAAAGAATACAAAAATGAATTTATCAATAAAAAAAAGATATTACCTAGAGATAAGAAGGAAATCAATTAGAGGAACTTTGCCATTTTCTGGATCGTTAGGCCTATATAAAACAATTAAAATATAATTATATAATTAATTTTATAATAAGGAAAATGCTTTAATCTATTCTTTTACTTCTATTATAAAATATAATCTTTTGTCATAATCTTTTATTGCGTATAATCATTGAAATAGAATGTTATGATGTATTCATATTACAAGATTTAATAATGATTATTTCATAGATTTCTCAATCGTATAAATGCTAGATATTAATAAACTATAACTCTGTTTATTTAAATTATCTATATATTTCATGTTTTAACTCTAGTACAAAAATAGATGATGCATTCAAAAGAAGCTGTTTTTTGTGTGTGCAAAAAAACTACAGTCAAAAAGAAATTATGTATGAAAATAAATGCAAGATTTTCTATTCATTATATAAATTTTGATCTCTAATGAAAACTTTTATCCAATAGAATTGATAATTTTGCATAAAAATTAATCAATGGAATCCTACACAATAATTTTCTTGCCTAGAAAAACTTTCTATTTAATTAATTAAATCTCTTTATGCTTTATTTAAATTTAACTATTTACACTCTAGTAAATACCATTATTAAACATTTATGTTATAGTTATAATTATATATATATGTTATTTCTTTTCTTATATTTAATTTAATAATTACTAGTTTTCTTTTAAAACAATGTTTAGTGACATGTAGATTTAATTTTTTTATCAGTATATTTATTTTTAATTGCAACCCATGTGTTATCAAATGTGTTCTTAAGGTTGTCATGCACATGAACTGTTCCCCTATGTTAATTTAAGATCAAATGAAGTTAAAAGAACAGCGGAAATTTTAACTTAAAAATAGTCTTATTACCTTTGGGTTTTTTTCTCTTAAATTTGAAAATTTAGTTTGAATTAATTCTATTCTATATCATTATCTAGAAATTTCTATGGATATAAATAGAAAATATTTTATTTTATTTGATTATAATATATTTAATAAATATTCTGATAATCGAGAATTGAAAACATAGTTTAATTTAGTATTTAGTTCAAAATATAATCTAACCAATAGATCAATATATGAAAATAGACATTTTCATTATCTTTTACTAGTCGATACACCATTGATTGATTGATTGATAACTTTACTGTATATGAATCATTCATCATAAATTAACGATATTCTCATGTAAACAAGTGAAATTTTATGTAATTAAAGTAAACATTTATTATTAAATTCTTATGAAGCACAATGTAATAGAAATTTCTATAATTGTATTTGTATCATATATCACATAATCTTTTGATTTGTCATTTGACACTGATAATGATGAGGATCGTTTATAACACATTGATCATATGATTTTATTTTAAGATAAGCTATTCATATTTGTCTTTAATATTTATTTAATATAATTTTTTCATAAAAAAAAAATTCTAATCAATTATTAATATCAATATTGTCTCTAAATAAATATTCTTATGAATTACAAAAGAATAATGTAGTGTTTATTCTATAGATATATAAAATAAAAATAATAATCAATAAAAACCTATAACTTAAATATGACTTGAAATGATAAATGACTCTTTAGAAAATAAAAATGAATGTATTATTTTTTCTTTTTTTTTTTGTTTCTTCAAATAATATTATTACTCAACTAATGTTTGTTCTTTCTATATAAACATTCTACACATTTTTATTATCAAGAAATTAATTATTGAACATTCTATTAGTAGTAGTTATTTGTATAATATATTTTCAATAAATTAAAGGTATTACATAATATTTTCTTTGATTAATTATAATACAAAACAAACAAATGTAAATCATACTGTTAGTTCATTTATTTCATTAGAGAAAAACAAATTTCTATATTATAATATGAATAAGATGAAAATATTCATTCATATTTAATCGATAGAAATCTTAATCATAATACACTATTTAATAACTAAATATTATAAATTTTTCATTTAATTAAATGTTTTTTTAGTTAAAATATATTATTCAATTGATGTTTGGGATATATACATACTTCAAATCAAGGTCGTACTATAAAAATCTTTCTTTGATCATTTATTGATTGATGTTAGAATCAAATAAAATTGTTATTCTATTTTTATGATTAACTAAAATCATTTTGATCTAATATTCCATTTATATAATGAAAATTCTTTTACTCATCTCTAATAAATATATCCTTTCAAACTTATTATAAACATTTTTAATGTAACAATCACTAGTAAATTTAATAGTAATTAAATTAAACTAAATAAACTTATATATATATATTCATTTGAATAAGAAGAAATCGATTAAGTTATTTACATAGTTATTGATAGATATATTTTGAGATAGAAAGAAAATTATGAGATGAATAAGTTAACAGCAGATATTACTATAACAAAATATTGAAAATGATATCTATTTTTTTTTTCCTTTATTAAATTACATATTGTTATCATCATTATGTTCCGAAATAGTTTGCCATATTGACATTTCTTCTCGTTTTCTGCTATTATCGTTGTTCATTGAAGCACATATATAACAGAGAAATAATCATTATTTCAAGGATATAACAGATGCAATTGTCATTCAATTCTATACAAACTGACAATGATATATATTCTTTATGTTCATTTTTTTTTCTCTTTATCATTATTATTCAATCTAAATTGAACAGTTGATTGGATCTTTTCTTTTTCATATCAAAAAAAAAAAGGAAAGAAATATTTCAAAATGATTGAAAGGTTTTTGATAAATTTTTTATAATTAATTTAGATCTTATGAAAACAATAGGAGTCATCTAATCATTAGTCGTATACAAATCTTATAGACAATGAATACCGTTCATATGTGTCTACACGCAATGTTCACGAGACACTTGTTCTCTTCGTTATTGTTAACAAATTTTCTCAATATTAGCCACGCCTATCATAATCAAGATCATTCATCCATTTATTATTATTATTTCTTATTAGTTGATTTGATCTGATCTGAACTGTAACTTATTCTGATAATCATATCAATATAAACAAAATATTGAATAGAACAAATCTAATCAATTGTTTTATGCACTTGTCCTTGATACTATTATGAGAATGTCTTGGAATAATAGCGTTGTTGTTAGTATCACTTTGCATGTCTCAAGAGATATTGTCGATAGTAATGATGATAATGATGATGATGATGATTGTTTCTCTTGTAGATCTTACTAAGATTTAGATATAGAATGAGAAACTTATGTAAAATTATGTACGCGGAACGCGACAAGTCTCGTGAGATCGAAAAAGAAGATTGATCAAAGAAAAAAAAAGAAAGTTCTTTTTCGATTTTCAATTGAACCATGACCATGTCTGGAAATAACGTTGAGAAAAGATTACATCATCATCATCATCATCAAGATCGATAGTACTTGAGAGATAGAGAAAAGGAATGAAGGAGAAAGAAAAAGGAGAAGAAGAAGAAGAAGAATTGTAATGTTCTCTTTTTCTCATGTTCGCACTTCTATTCTAATTGAACATACATACTATTCTCTTCATAACTACCAACAAGCAAGTTGAGATGAAAAAAAAAGATTGACATATATAACAATTGTGATATCCTATCTTCATCATCTAATTCTTCTTCTCCAGTAACAACAACATCACCAAGCTCGAGGGTGTATATACACAGTAAGTATGAGTAGAACATGTTGATTTATTAATATAAACATGAATAGGACATAGGTCGATGTCGTTTTGCTCGATTTCATCATTCTTCTTCTTTTTTTTATTATTTTTATATATGAATGTAACAGCAGTGTTCAGCTGTTGTCATTTTTTATTGTTTGTTATGTATGATGAATATATATATATATCTGAACAGACTGAGACATTCTAATTTTAAGATCGAAGAATGAATTTGATGCAAGAAGAAATTGTTTTTTTTTTCGAGAGCAAATGTATAAGATTTTCATTGATTAAATCAATTTATGATGACAACATAAATCGTAATCGGATGGAAATCGGACTGATTAATTGAACTTTTTCAACTGTATCGCCCGGCGACAATAGCAAGCAAGAAGACTAATCTGATTTTCTTATTCCATTCAATGTAGTTCAGAGGATAGGGAGTGGTCGACGGAAGTCGTTGATTCTTATTTCTTTTTTTTTTTTTTTTTGTTGTCTATCTTAGGTCACGTCAAATAGATGATATTGAGTATGTTATTTTTTCTTGTCAGTCAACTAGAACAGACAGAACAGTCGTGACTAAACTTGAAGAATAATTGTGAATAGTAAAAGTTACTAGAAATGAGAGAATCAGTAAAAAAAAAATGTTCTATTGCTTTTGTTTTGACTATTGAATATATTCAATGAGCGTGCATCGAGGTAATCTTCTCGTTAAGACGATAGATTGCATCATCGTATGCTTACAAAGTAATCGTTATTATTGCTTCTGTTTCTGATGCTGAACATATAAGACCAATAATAGACTTGTCATCTTCTTTTACATGCATGTATATATGATGATCTTGATTGAATATCGACAACAGGCACAACTCAAGCAGAGTACAAGCAATTGCCTCATGTGCATAAAACAGACAGAAGAAATTAGGCGGACAAGGCCGAGGTCAAAATAAACGACATTTATCATAGGATATTCTATAAACATTTTATCAATAATCAGGTAAAATCAATCTTTCCATATTAGAGAGATAATGTTGTATACTTAAATCGATATTTCATTGAAATTACTATCATATACGTCAATAAATACGAGTACGTTTTTTTCTCTTTCTCGTTTTTTTTTTGATTGATTCGATTAATTGTATTAACAAGTAACAAACAAACATATGTGTAAATGAATAGTAAATCGTGTTAAAGAAAGGAAAAGAAGGAGAAAATGTATGCAACGTCTTTGAGAATAAAATTGTCATCGACACAAATTTTTTTTTTGCACGTTTGAATATAAAAATATTTTAATCGAATATACATCAAAAGAAGAGGGTACGCAAATTTTTAATTGAACTCGTCATCATTCTATCGCGTGTAAAGTATGAGCACAATATAGAATATGAAGATGTTCTTTCTCGCATACATACACATTTGTTACTACCGCTCGACTCGAGCAATATGATTATATATTGATGTGAATAGTCAATAAAAGCAAAAAAAAACTGAAGAACGAGGTAATTTTTTGTTCATTGTTGATTGTCGTTCACCCTCGACGACTATTTAGAATCCCTAAAGCAATAGGTACTACTATATTCTATTCAACTACTTCACAAACGGTTACAAGATGCTATTGATTAATTTTTAATTTCTATCACTATTTCTTCTTTTTTTTTTCTTTCGATAGTCTTATGATTATTATTATTATTATTTATAGATGTTCGCTAGTGACCAGAAAGAGTAAAACACAAAGAAGAGAGGAAGAGAGTGAGAGAAGCACGACATATTGTGTCGATTGACCTCTTTTTTTTTCTTTAAGCTTGAGGCAAGTGCGTAACTAAATGCTGAAAGTAATGAATAGACAGTTGAGTCTTCTATTGAGGTAAGTCAAATGTTTAAAATTACTGATGACATCATTTTTCATTATCCTTTCTTAGATAAGAAATAAGAAATATCTTTTATATCTTGTCCATTTTGACAAGGACATCCACTTGGACATGACAGCTGTAATAGATGATAGATAATGAAAAGATTCATTTTCTTAATTTTTTATTTGATTATATTTTAACATGGAAACATGGAAAGAGAAAAAAAGAAAATAATGAAAGACAAACAACATCGAATTCTCAGTTTTCTTTCTGTCAGCTATTTGATTGATGACATCCGTACGACATACAAATGAACATCTGTCAGTACTGACCGACAAAGTATTTGTTTATTTATTTTCTTTTTTCAGTTCCTTTAACTAGTACAGAAAGAAGAGGAGAGAGAGAGAGAAGACAGGTGACGCCCGTTACCATCTTTCATGGGCGAGACAGAGAAAGTTGATTTTTCAATAAATGAAGAATAAGTGCTATTGTACGAATTCCATTATCATTATGTCTATGTAAGGTATTGCATGGATAAACATAAAACACTTTATATGTCGCGCACGAGACAATCAAATATATAGATATATGTATAGATCGTATAAAAGGAGTACGAAGGCCTCAAGCCAATTTATTTGAATGACAATGAACTGTGCAGTAATGGGAATGGTGTCGAGTGCAATTACATGAAAGAAGATACGAGAAACGATGCCCACATCGGCGGCATCTTTTTTTATGATGAGAGAAGACGAGAGAAAAATTGATTAAAAGTGTGAGGGTATTTGTAGGTCACATTGAGCTAAATAAATGTATATAGTAACAACATCTTACTACTGTTGTTGATCCTTTTATACATTTTTATTAATCAAAATAGAGATTTATACATTAGAAAATGTCATATCACTATAAAAATAAAATTATACAATTCATTTTTTTTTGTTCATATGATACATGTAACTATTATGATCTCTTTTTTGCTTGTCTCTATTATTTTTTAAATAAAGCAAAAAAAAAAGAAGAATGAGAGACAAGTGACAGACTCTTAATGCCAAAGGGTATTTTATCAAATAATTTTAATTGTCACGATATAGTTCAACCTATATATTCTTGCCTTTAATAGTTCTATCTCATATTACAATTGATTCGAATTGCTTGTCATAGTTTCGATTTAGTTAGACAAGATATTTCCTTAAGCGTACATTCATGTTCTGAACAATAGCTATTTTTTTGTGTGTAACTCGATCATTAAAAAAAAAAATCGACAAACGCGTCTATTTAACTATTTCCGGATAGATAGACAGTCTAATTGACATTATTCTTTTTTGTCTTTATTCTAGAATGACAATATAATGGCATGATCAAATTTTTTTTTATTTTATATTACTATCACCATGCCATGCCTTCATATATCATTATTTTCTTTATATTAAAAATGTTTTTATGTTGTTTTTGTCAACAACAACAAGATGATCATTTAATAATTCGTACAATTGAAAAATTACCTGTTCATAGTGAAGTTATTAATCTTCGACGTTTATTATTTTCAAAAAATTCTTCAAATAATATCAATGCAGATTTTAGTCTTGCTAAACGTGATGAATTTCCTTATATGTATTTTTTAATAAATCATTCATCACGTGGAATATTAACAATACGTAAAGAAATTGATCGTGATGAATTATGTCGTTTACGTCGTTGTCGTTGTGATACATGGTGTGATTTAGAACTTGAAATAATTATTAATAGTGAACAATTTAATATTGAATTAATTGTAATACGTATTATTGATCGTAATGATCATAAACCAATTTTTTCAAATGATCAACTTAATTTAACTATTGTTGAAAATGCACAAATTGGTGCAATGATTAAATTAGAACCAGCTATCGATTATGATCAAGGACAAAATAGTATTATTGGTATGTAAATTCTATATTTTGTTTGTATAAAATAAGAATTTTTACTTAAAGATTATTCAATTGTATCATCAACATATCTTCCATTTTCACTTCGTTATGATTTAATACGTGGTGATTTATCACTTGTTATTGATCAAACACTTGATAGAGAATTAATATCATCATATAAATTTGATATTGTTGCACGTGATGGTGATAATCAAACAGGTAGATTACATGTTATTGTTATAGTTGATGATATTAATGATTCTCCACCGAAATTTGAACAAACAATTTATATATTAAATAATATAAGTGAAATGATATCAATTAATTCGATAATTATTCGTGTACATGCAATAGATGATGATGAAGGTGTTAATGGAGAAATACATTATTATTTAATAAGTCAAGATAATTGTTTTCAAATCGATCATATAACAGGTGATATACGTGTTAAATGTTCATTAGATTATGAAACAAAAACAATGCATCGATTAGAAATTGAAGCAAGAGATCGAGGTGAAGGTTATAAAACAGATTTTTGTATGTAAGTATTAACTTTGTTTTTTTCATTAAGAAGTTTTTTTTGAAATAAATTATTTTAAATTTTAGAGTATTAATTCATATATTAGATGAAAATGATAATGCACCTATAATTGATATATATCCAAATGATATTAAAATAGATTCAAATTCAGTAAAAATTTTTTTAAATGAATCATTACCAATTAATTCTCTTATATTATCATTTTCAATAATTGATCGAGATTATGGTGATAATGGACGTGTTACATGGAAATTTATTCAATCATCATTAATTCCATTTGAATTAATTCGTTTAACAGAAAATACAGGTGAATTACGTACAAAAGAGTTACTGGATTATGAATATATTTCACAATATAATTTAACATTTCAAGCATATGATCATGGACGACCATTATCAAAATCAACATATTTATATATATATATAATTATAATAGATATAAATGATAATATACCTAAATTTCAAGAAAATAATATGAAAGCAACTATAAGTGAACATGTTAAATTAAATAATCAATATGGTTATGAAATATATCATGTTCAAGCTTATGATTTAGATCATGGAAATAATGGACATATTATTTATTCATTAATTAATAATGATAAAAATCTTTTTCATATTAATTCAAATACAGGAATTATTCGAACAATGAAAGAATTTGATCGAAAAGAACAAGATACTTATATATTACATGTTGAAGCACGAGATAAAGGTATATAAGATAATTAATGTTTATTATTTATTTTGATGAGAAAATTTTTCTCTATTTTCATTAGTAAAAGCTAAATCTCATACTAAACGTTTTTCTTTTCCTTGATTGATTAAGGAAAGCATTGACCTTTAAATACTTATTTGCTTCATAAACTATACTTGACATTTTTAAAGAAGACATGTAATTAATATTGAAGATTATATAACAAATAATATATTGTCTCTTTTTTATTTTTAAAAATCAATTTAAAATTTTTTTAGGTATACCATCATTATCATCTCGAGGAACAATAACATTTACTGTTATTAGTCGAAATGAATATGCACCTGTATGTGATATTAATAATACGAATATATCATGGTCAATTATGGAAAATAGCCCATTCGGAACAATTCTTGGTATGCTATCATGTCATGATGATGATCAAGATGGACCAAATGGACAAATTAATGTTTATTCTCAATGGCTTTCAGATGAAAATAAATATAATATCCCGTTTGAAATAATAACACAAACAAGTAATACATCTGAGGTAATTATATATAAAATATATTAAGAATATATATATGTATATAAATAAATTCTTATTTATTTTAGTCAACAGTATTTATTATTATATCAGTAAATGGTTCAATAGATCGTGAATTAATTTCATTTTATTCATTATTACTTACTATATCTGATAATGGAAATCCTTCTCAGTCAACAAATGTTTCAATTTTGATTGAAATTCTTGATGAAAATGATCATTGTCCACAATTACATATTGATTCATCATTTATTATAATAAATCGTGATATAACACCAAAATATTTTCTATTACATTTAATTGCATCTGATAATGATAAAGATTTAAATGGAAATTTAACATTTCAATTATCACCATCAACATCACCATTATTTATTAATTTATATCCAAATGGAACATTAGTTGTTCAAACAGATTCTGTATTAATAACAGATAATTCATTAATTATATTACATATACAAATACGTGATTATGGTCAACCAACACCATGTCTTATTGTTGAAACTTTACGTTTATTTATTGGTTCAAATAGAACTGATTGGATAACAATTATTAAAAATAATAAATATGATGATACATCATTAGTAAGTTTTTAATTCCTTATCTTTTGATATTACGGTGCATTGAGTGAACCATATCCATTCAACAACATTATACTCTAAGAATGACTACTCTCAAAAACACTTTTTTCTTGTTATAGAACTAATAATTTTTCTATCTAATACTTAAACTAGTTTCAGGTTTTTCTAATTTATCTTTTTGAAGAGTGGTTTCATTGAATTTTCTAGAGAACATTATAGACTACTTTTTAGAAAACTTTCAATTCAAAATATCAAACATTGATATAAATATTCATAAAATACTAACACGATCATTCTTTTCAAAAAAAAGTAAAAAATGAACTTTTTTCCAATATTTTCTTCAATACAGTGCTTATTGGCACTAACTATTCACTTTAAAATATAAAACGGATAAAAATAGAGTAAAAATGACGTCGTTAATTATGAAATATCTTTTAATATACTTAAATTTAAAAATTCAATTATTTTTATTTAAATAAGCTTTAATATTTGATGAATTTCTTTTTTTTCTCTCTCTTTTATTTAGCGTCTTGCAACTGAAGATTTTCAACAAGGTAAACGAATGGCACATGCTTATTCAATGTCATCATCATCAATATCTTCTCCTATTTTTCAATATTCTTCATCATTAATATCATTATCAACACGTAAACAAATGTTTGCAATATTTATTGGTTCATCAATTCTTATGTTTATTGTTATATTAACAATGATTTTATGTTTTATTGATTGTATACATAAAAAAACTAAACAAAATCTTAATATATCAATGATTAAAACAAATCAAATTAATAATCAAAATTCAATTCCATTAAAAAAAAATTTTTATGAAAATAATTCTTCAACATATCATTATAAAAGTTTAAAATCTTTAACAAATATAAATCCAGTTATTGTTGTAGCATCATCATCATCAAATTCACATTCATCATCATCTATTGATTCAACAACACGTGTTAATACAGCACATAATCGTGCCATATCAAATACATATACATATACAGCACTTAGTACAAGTGATGATTTAATGCCTGTAGATTTTGATGATAATATAAATAATGTTATTGATGATAATGGAATTGAATTAATGATGACAACTGTTTAAAATAAACTATGAAATTTTTTCTTTATATTGAATGTATTTTTTTAGTTATATTATTTGAACGAAAAAAAAACGAAAAGAAAGGAGAATAACATTGAATTTTTGTTAGATTTATCGTGTATTATATATAAAATATTCAATGTTATTTGTTTTTCTATTAGAGAAGAGAAAATGTGATTGGAAAGATAAGGCAATGGTTTTAATTAAAATTTTTGTTTTAAAACAAAGAAAAATGCTAATGTTTTGTTTTTATTTTTTTTAAAGTTTTTTCAACTAATGAATTTGATGTAGATTTTAAAAATCTACAAAATAATAATCAAAATTACTTTTTCATTTTTGTATAATTCTTATTTTGAAAAGGAAAAATCATTTTCTAATTTGTACTTTTGTTCTTTTTAATATTTAATTAGTCAAAATTTCTATAAAATAAATCTTATTATCTAAATATTGATAAGATCAAGGTTAAGCACATACACTATATTATACATGACATTAATTATTTATCCTACTATAAAGTAATTAATAGTAGTATCATCTATGCATAATGATTCTCTATAGTGAATAACCTTTATATTTATTTTTAAGATGAATATCATCGATAATTAATATTAATTAAGAAACTGTACTATCAAATATGATAGATGTTTGTTCTTTTTGAATTTCTTATTTATAATAGAAAATTTACTGTTTGCTATATTACTATGGAGATGTTTTTATTGATTTATAACTGGCAGAGATTGTTAATAAATA
This sequence comes from Macrotrachela quadricornifera, assembly GCA_022393335.1. Classification (NCBI taxonomy): domain Eukaryota; kingdom Metazoa; phylum Rotifera; class Eurotatoria; order Philodinida; family Philodinidae; genus Macrotrachela; species Macrotrachela quadricornifera. The sequence goes on along the minus strand of JAJEKB010021112.1, from coordinate 75,174 downwards.
GTAATATAAATGAAGAATATTGGATCATTATGTTTTTGTGAAGTATAATTTCAGAATGTTGAAGTATATATAAAGAAATTCTAATTTAACTACATTGGCAATATAAAATATAGATTTTCTTCTCTATTTATAGAAGATCAATCTTCTCTTTTAGGTGTTATGAATGCAGATTTATTATACGTCGCATTTGAATATGCTAGGAATTGATTTGAGAATGTTTTAATTCACATTTAGAACTATTCATTTTCCAGAGTATATTGTTTGTATAATTTGACTTAAAACTAGAGACGTAAACAGGTAGAAAAAGGAAGGAGGAGAAGGTGCATGAAACGTAAGGTCTTTCTCCGCTTTTGAAATTTAACTATGTATAGATCCCTACTTGTCACACGCATCTACATTGTTCTCTCCCTTCCCCTATGACTTCTCTGCCTTGAATGATAAGGTATATTTTTCCTCCAAATAATACTCAACGGTTATAAACTTTAGAAAATATCTTCTGTTCATAGAGTGCATGAGTTAAATTTTTTGATAAGTATCCTTACAGTTTATTGTAATAAATTGGATTTGATTAAAAGATTTTGTGACAATTTGTTTGAAGTATTTGCTGGTTAGTTTTATGTTATATATTTCGTATTATAATTTAGTGTCGGAACCAGGATTTCGGTCTAGGGGAAGCTGAGCTCCATCAGTAGTGGTGCGAAATGATCAAAGCAGCAGGGAGCCATTTCCAAAAATCGGAGAAAAATTTGGTCCCACGAAACGGCACTCATATGCAATCGACATTTGCTGAACGCCTTGTGAAGTTTTTGCATCCAGTTACACATCCGTAAAAATGTTGTCGCTTTGGATCGACTTTTGCATAATAGTCAAACTTTGATATAAGTTCATAAATTTATACACAACTCATAACATTCGCTGTATTGAAAACATTGGTGTAGATTGCTGCGACTATCCTCAACAGCGTCCAAAGTCAAAATGGCGAAAATAAAAACTGTCAAAAATAACAATAAGACATATATCGAAAGGTAGAATTATGAAATATAAAAGTAGATGGAAGTGGAAATCTCATATGCGCTCGCCTTCCATCCTTATTTTTGTTTCGACATTTTATCTTTCGACATATTTATTTTTTGGTCAAATTCAGTTTTGCCGTTGCTGCAGAGCCTAAAAATCCTTGAGGAAGTAAGAGCTCTTTCCAGCAGAAACATCTTCACAGTCAGATTAGAGAAGTTTTTCAATCTTCGTCGCCACCGAAGACGGGCGTGTTCGTGATGTCTGTTACATAATGAGATGACTATGGAGATTCTTTAAGAACTTCCTAGCTCACACTAAGTCTCAATAAACAAGGCAAACTCATGTTGCCGCCTTCGGCGGCAATGATTTTAAGTATATTTTCAAGTTTTAGTCGTCGCATAAGTCGTAGGTCTACTCTACCTTCGCCACAACATACTTAGGATATTTTTTAGTTCGTTTATTATCAACACGACCTATCAAGTTCGCGCGGTTACTTGAGAAAACTGAATGAACTGTTCTAAACTCTATTTTTCAAAAAACTTTAGATATTTCGAAGCATCTTGACTGGTCACAGAAAGTAATCAAGTATTTTGATAGCTTCAGCCGCTGCTGCTTAAAGGTAACAGCTTTATTATATAAGATCTTCACAAATACGAGAAAGGTATAGTCGAATCTTCCGAAATTAAATAAAGAAATATTTCACAAACCTTCATAACTAGGAGAAAATAGAAATCTACTAGTTTACCCAAGATGTGAGAACGGTGTAGTCCAAATTTCTACAAATCGCTGAACGATATAGAGGACATTGCACCAAATTGGAAGAAACTTATCAGAAACGGTCACCAAAATTGACAAAAACTAATCAGTGAAATTATCTCTAAAGTCAGAGAAAGCAGCCTCACCAGAAACCTTCATCCAAAGTGGAAAAATTTCATCAGAAACTCGTTTCGAAACTCGAAAAAACTAATTAGTAATTGTCTTCAAAACTAGAAAATTTGCATAAAAAATTATCTTCCCAATTGCAAGAAGTTTTGCAAGACCTGTCTCCAGAAGCGGAGAAGACTCATTAGGAACTTTATCCAAAAGCACAGAAAACTATCGTCACACTTCCAACAACAGCAGGAAGTTACCTTTCACCATTCGTGTCGCGCTTGAGTTCCATATTCAGAATATGCATCGAAGCTCTTTAGTGGCGAAAGCCTGACAGTTTAGATGAAGTTGAAATTTTCTAGGGAGAGCTTAGCTCCCCGTAGCGCTCCCGGTGGCTTCACCACTACCTTTGAATTTATCCACTATTTTAAACAAAGTAATAATAAAATAGCCGACACAGTTAGTCTTTTCGTTGTGTTACTGTGGAACCAAACGTACATTTCGAGCTCCTTATAATTTACTCGAACAATTTTGACTGTCCTTTTGAGATTTTCGTTTTTTAGCGAGTAAGACTGCTATTTCTAGACCTTATAATTGCATGTTGAATCCGCTGTCTTCATTGGACTTGAGATTACATCGATTTCTCTGCAAATTATACAAATCAGTAAAATTGCTTCTCAATCGAAACGTCGACGGGAGTCCTGAAACGAACTCACGAGGAAACCTTCCCAACTGTCAAGTCGCTTTTTAAATAAAACCTAGTGAGTTCTAAATCATGGGCTATGCTGATCTCGAATATCAACATGAAAAATCTCCTTAGACCTTCTTTTCAGACTTATAAGCATTTTACTGAAAATTTAACCTATAAGATAGTATATAGCATGATCTCAGACTTTATCCACAGAAAGGTCTACTTATAGGTACAATGTCCTGAAAATTTCAGCTTAAAAGAATATGTCTTTCTCGAGATATTAAACTCCCAAAAAGTGTCTCATATAACACAAAAGATGCTAAAATTGTCTATTTTGTAGAACTTTATAATATCTCAACAAGGATGCATTCTTTTGAGCTGAAATTTTCAGGACATTCTACCTATAAGTAGACCTTTCTGTGAGCAAAATCTGAGATCAAAATATCTTCATTGGATTTGTTGCTATTTATCATCTTACAGGCTAAATTTTCAGTAAAATGCCTAGAAGTCTGAAAAGAAAGTCTAAGGAGATTTTTCATGTCCATATTCGGAATCAGCATAGTCGATAATTCAGAGCTGATTAGGTTTTACCTAAAAAGCGATTTGACAGTTGAGAAGGTTCCTTCGTCAGAAAACAGTGACGAAATTTAAGTTATGATAGCGACAATTATGTTTTTCATTAGAAATATTTAAAAATGTTATGTTTTAGTATTTTGTAATAACAAATGCAATACTATTTCACTATTTATCGCTTTTAGAGTTTTTCACGTAAAGTACAATTTAGAGATAGTGAAAAACGAACTTCCTAGTGTAGGAGTATTGATTCTGCAAGGCAACATAGGGTAAGGATAAGAACTCTATAGGATAGGTTAAAGTAAGGATTACAAAATTTCTCTCTGATAGGTTACAAGATATGTAAAAAACTTTCTCTGAACACTTTCATTCACAAGAGCCTCTAGTATATTTATACTTATATATATTGTTTTATTTGCCATAAAATTTATTCAAGTTTATGTTCAAGGTGGTGTATCTTTTAGAAAATAACTCTTTAATTGAGTCGAAACGTCGAATTATTCATTACATATTTAATGAAATAGTTTCATAATAAATATCATTAATATAGTTATACTTATATATACTTTTTCTCGTGCTGAAAAAGCAGATGGTCCATTTTTGGACTACCAATTTTCAAAGAGTTAACAATATCTTCAAAATTTGTCTTTAGAAATAAAGATTCGCTGGATTCATCTACAATATTAAAAAAAAATAATTGTCAAAGTTTAATTAATACTAAAATTCTATGGTATACACGTCTTACCTCTTATTTATTTTAACTTACTCTACTTGTAAACTAATATCGATATTCATAGTGAGTACAATAAGCGCAAATATTCTATCCTAAAAAATTGAATATTCTAGATTATAGACACAAGATAACCATTCTTTTCTCATATAACGCCAATAACATATCCGACGTATCATCAATCAATCGATTACTTTCTTGTTGATACATCTTCTTGTTTTCTACACTTATGCTTGATAATCTGTAGACTTCTTTCTCTATTCAATTACCTCCCATTGAGATCATTTATACTAGAAATTTGATTTGAATGAAACATCTGTTCGTCTTAATATAAAATTTTTTTCTGTCAAAAAAAAACAAGTTAAATCTCCCATCTTTGTATGTAAAAGTGGTACTAATCAACATTGACCTAACCATAAATAGTTAAACATAAATATTAGCTCCTTTTGAGTTAATTATCTGTTATAATTATCATCAGTGTTAAACATATACAAGATAGAAGTCAGAAACCATATAATTTGTATATACATGACCATAGACAAATTTTTTTCTTCATGATTGATAAATAATTATTCTAATCATTGAAACAAGCTTAAGAAGAATGAAATATCTCTTAAATGAACGTTAGATGTCGTTTTATTTTCTTGTATGAAAATTATTCCTTAACGATCTTTTATTGCTTTACTAAATATCCAATGAAAAAATTCAAATGAAAAAGAAAAAACTGCTTGTCTTTTCTATTGTTTGTCGTCATCATCATATAAGTAAATGATTGAAGTGAAGCTGTCGTCAAATCATCTTTTACTAGCTATTCGTTGTTTTATAGTAAAAGGGCACCTCATATTTAAATGCATACATTTCTAATCTTTTTTTTATTCTGTTGTTTTTTTTTACAGATGCAAATGTTACTTCGATTCTTTTTGCAATAATAGATTTGTTTTCTTTTATGTATATTTAAATAAGAAAAATTAAATTAGGATAATATGGGATTTTTATTTTCAAAAATATGGACTCTTTTTGGTAAGAAAAGAAAAATTATTTTAATATTGATATTCATTTTTCTTTTAAATAAATTAGGTAATGAAGAACATAAAATAATTATTGTCGGTCTCGATAATGCCGGTAAGATTAATAAAAAAAGATTAAAAAAAACTATATTTTTTTTTCTTTTTTTAAATATTAAATTTATTTTTGTCTTAAGGTAAAACAACAATACTCTATCAATTTTTAATGAATGAAGTTGTTCATACATCACCAACAATAGGTTCTAATGTTGAAGAAGTTGTTTTTAAAAATATACATTTTCTAATGATGGATATTGGTGGACAAGAATCTTTACGTTCATCATGGCAAACATATTATGCTCATACAGAATATGTTATATTAGTTATTGATAGTACAGATCGTGAACGTTTACCTTTATCAAAAGAAGAATTGTTTCGTATGTTACAAAGTGAAGATTTACGTTCAGCATCTGTTTTAATATTTGCTAATAAACAAGATATTAAAGATGCGATGACATCAGCTGAAATATCAAAACAATTATGTTTAACATCAATTAAAGATCAAGCATGGCATATACAAGCATGTTGTGCATTAACTGGTGAAGGTTTATATCAAGGTTTAGATTGGATTGCATCAAGAATTAAACGATAAAATAGATCTATTTTATTATATATCAATATATCTTTTGTGAAGAAAATATCTATTACAATTGCATCTAATTGTGCATATCTGGAGGGCTCTCTTTTTTTTTTGCATTTGTATATTTATTGTGAAGAATGAAATAGATGTTGTATAAATGCTCAGATGTTTATATTTAATTATATGACATTCTTTTTTTTT
>JAJEKB010021112.1:0-29451 GCA_022393335.1 Macrotrachela quadricornifera | reverse complement strand
TTTTTTTTTCTATTTTGAATTTTTAGTCATCATATATATAAAAAAATTGAAGGTCAAATTGAATTAACTGAACTTGGTCCACGTTTTGAAATGAAATGTAAATATAATCAAATGATTTAATACTATATTAAAATTAATAAAAATTTATTTATTTATTTTTTTTAGTATATCAAATAAAATTAGGTACAATTGATCAATTAGATGCATGTGATACTGAATGGCAATATCGTCCATTCATGAATACAACAAAAAAACGACAATTTCTTACAAATGAAAATGATAAAGAATAGAGAAAAAAAAAGATTTCTCGTTTTTTTTCTGTTTTGCTTGTTTGTAATAGGAAATTTATGGCTTCTGTTTAAAGAAGAATAAAGAGAAAAGAAAAACATAATATTACATTTTATTATTTCTTTTTTCCTTTTCATATTCTAGATAAATTCTTTTTATTTAATATTTTTAATTGATTTAAAAATATAATGAAAATATTTCTTGAATGATTTAAATAAAATTTTTCTACAAAGTAGAATATGTCATTATTTAAAGCACGTGAATGGTGGTCATGTCAAGTTGGTTCTGGTGAACAATTTGATTATGGCTGTCTAAAAGTTGGATCATTTAATGAAGACTTAAATAGTAAATTAAATTTGATAATGTTTAATTTTTAATTTATATTTTTATTTAGATAAAATTGTAGTTGGAAGTCATTCAGGTATATTACGAATATATAGTCCAAGTGGTATTGAATCAGATTCTTTAACAAATAATCATGCAAATGATTTACTCTTGGAAAAAAATCTTGGTATGCCAATTATACAAATTGAAATTGGAAAATTTATTAGGTTATTATAAAAATAAAATTAATTTTATTAAAAAAAAAATTTGTTTTTGTAATTTTTAGTACATCATCTGTCAATCAAATAGCTGTTTTATTTTCACATAAATTATCGGTTTATGATTATAGTGGTAAATTTAATTCAAATAAAATAAATTGAATTTATTTATTTATTTTTTTTATTAGAACAATCTGGTATGGCAGAACATGGACGACAAATTGATATAGAATTAAATTATGAACATAGTTTTAATCGGCCAACATTTAATATATGTAAAGGACAATTTGGAAGAGGAAGTAAAATAGATTTCTTATTTAGTTTTATATATACATTAAAAATATTTCATAGGTAAAGATTCTGCAACACATGAATATATTTGTGTACAAACACTTGATGGTGTCTTATATGTATTTGAATATGAACGACAATCAATGGTTAAATCACTTCCTAGTACTTATCTACCTGGACCACTTTGTTATTTATCACGATCAGATGCATTTTTAACTGTTTCAAGTAATTATCATCTTGAATGTTATAAGTAAGTTAAAAAGAAAAAAAAAATCTTTTCTTTTTTTTAAATATAAAAATTTAGATATCAAGCCTTAGCAATATCAAGTGGAATTGATCATGGATCAAATAATGATGCAAGACGAAAAGGTGTTGATGCTGATTCATCATTATCTGTATCACAATCATCAAAACGAGTTTTACCAGAATGGTCATTTAATTTAGGTGAATGTGCACTTGGAATACAAATAACACAACGTATTAGAAATACACCACAAACAATTCTTGTTCTAGGTGAATATAAATAATTCAAAAAAAAACAAAATTAAAGAATCTTTTCTTGTTTTTTCTTATTTTATTTTTAAATAAAATTAGGTGAAAGAAATTTATTTTGTCTTAATGATAATGGACAATTAGTATTTATGAGTAAATTTGAATATAATCCAAGTTCATTTATTATTTATAATAGTGAAAATAATAATAATGGTAAACTGATATATTTTTAATAATAAATTTATTCATAAAATAATAAAAATATGTTTTTTTTTATCTAGTTTCACAATCTGATTCATCTGCATCAGCACTTCGTTATATAATCGGTACACATTCTCATACATTATTTATTGTTCAAGATGCTCATATTCGTTGGGCAGCTCATATTGATACTGTTCCTATTCAAATCGAAGTATGCACTATTCAGTAAGTTTATTAATCAAACCAAAAAAAAAAGAATTTTTTTTCTTTTTTTTAATTAATAAACTCTTCTTTTTTTTCTATTAAGAAATATACGTGGTATGATTTGTATATTAAGTGAAACAGGTTTATTACAATGCTGTTATTTGGGTACTGATCCTGTATCAACATCAATTCCATCAATAATGCCTAGTACAGTAATTAATGTTCAAGATGCTGAAGAACAATTAACAAGATTAAATAAACAAATAAAACAAGCAATGAATGATCCAAGTAAAATATTATATAATTAAAATTTTTTCTTTGTGAAATACAATTTAAATAAATTATTGAAGAAAAGAAGTAAAAATTGAAATTTCCTGTCTCCTAGGCAGTAAAAGATATATTTGAAAGATTACTATACGCTTCGTTAGAAGTCAGATTGTCTAAATGCATATAGCATTATGATAATCAAAGCTATCGGCAGTATTCTGAGATAATACTTGCAGTATCTTTCTATATAATATATAAAGAAAAAATAAATAAAAACTATGATGATGAAAGAAATTCAACGATCTTTATTTTCTATCATGTTTGACATTTTAATTTTATAAAAATTGTGTTAATAGTAGTTTCTTTTTCTTCATTTAGCTTTAGTAGTAAAACGAAAAGCAAATGCACAAGTGACTATTCAAATTGATGATACAAATCAATATTCTGTAAATTTAATTTAAATAATAAAATAATTTTTCATTTTTTAATACTTTATCAATATTAAAATTTAGATGACAGATGATACAAGATTTCAAAGAAATGATATTGATACTAATGTACCATCATTAAGTTTAAATATTCGTATAAAGAGTACTGAAGCTATACAAAATGTTCTTCTTATTGTTCATGTTAACAGTCCATTATGTGCACAACCGAATGAAATTCGTATGAATCATATTGGTGGTATGTATTTTAATAGAATATTTAAATAAAATATATACAATATTAATTTTAGGTACAGCAAATATTGGTACAGCAACAATTGTATTTTGGATGCGTGATGATCTTACACCATGGAATCTTCAAACAACATTTACAGTCTCATATAATACATTGTCAGATAGTAAATAAACTATAAATCTAAGAAAAAATAAATAAAAGATAAATTAATCATTTATTTCTTACCTTTAGATATTTGTCATACGATTCAAAAAACTTATAAATTACCATTAAAACTTGTTGCACGTTCATTTCAACAACCACTATCATCTGCTAATGCTGGTCAATGTAAAATAACATTAGGGGCTAATAAACCCGTCGTCGATCTGAATACACTTTTTCCTGGTTAAAAAATAAAACTACTTTTCTATTAAAAATTTTAAATGAAAATAATCTTTTTCTTAGAACTTTCTAGTGGAGAAAATAATCAACAACAAGGTTTAATAACACGATTTTATGGCTCAAATGAAAACATATCAATATTAGCATCATCAAAATCACGTAAAACATTTACAATTCACAATTAAATTTTTTTTTCTTTATGAATGTGTTTAGAAAAATATCGTTTTCAATGTAATTCTCTATCATATATATGGCTTTTTTGTCATTTACTGATTGAACGATTAAATCTTACATCATCAACAATTGAATTTGAATATGGTGATCCACTACCATTTAATGATTATTTTTTATTAATTGATCATCATTATGAATTACGTGTTGAATGTGAACAAATTAATTCAACATTAGATATATGCTCAAAACAATTTCGTGCTATACAAAAACGTTTATTAAATAAATTTAAAGATAAAACACCAACATTACTTGATAATTTAGATATTTTACTTGAAAATACAAATCAACAGGTTTCTTATTTATTTATTAAATATAATTAATTAATATTTATTTTATTTAGATTATTGCACTTGCTGATCGATATGAACAATGTCGTTATGAATTAAATCGATGTTCACATGATTTATCATGTGCTACAAAACTTATTTGTCTTCTTTTAAAAATTAGTGTTAATTTATCAAATGAAAATACTGAATTACTCAATGCTATTTTATCACCTGTTATATCAGATGATAATGAACAAGTAAAACTTTTTTTTTTTTTAATTTTATCTTTTGCGTTTTTTGTTCATCTATATTAATTAGACATGTTTAAAGTGTATTTATTGATTAGTTTATATATATATATATATATATTGATATCAATAATTTCCCGAGAGAAATATGTTTATATATTTTCATTTATATTTTTTTTTTGTCTAGGGTTGGGAAGAAACTGTGGATGCAGCAGTAAATTATGCATTACGTACTGTTCTTGCACGATCAAAAAGTGGTGATTTAGGTACAACACAGAATACAATAGGAAATTCTACAATAAATATTGATATAAATAAATTAAAAAAACGTATTCAAACATTATGTGAACGTTTAGAAAAAGGTGGTTCATTAGTTTCATCAAATGTAGCAATGGATCGCAGTATTTCACCAGATTGTATGTCAAATTTCAATAGTTGATCAATAAAAATAATTTTTTCTTTAATAGCATCTTATACATCCACATCATTATCGGCAAGAAAAGAAACGCCAAAAGTATCAAGTTATTCTAATCATAGACAAAATGATGATAATGATGTCTTAAATGATGATTATGAAAGTATGTATTATGAATTATATTTATATTCTAATAAAAATTTTTCATTTTAGGTCCATTTCATCTTTTACCCTCAACAAATTCTCGAAAGAATTATAATAATAATAATAATGATGATGATGATGATGATTAATAATTATTCTTCTTCTTCATTCCGTCCAAAAGTTTTTTTTATCTTTAGTTATTCTATTTTTTATACATTGTCTTATTTCATTGTTTTGTCGTTTATGCTTGCTTAATATGTCTTCTTCTTTTTTTTTGTAGTGCGAGCTTTTTATGTATTATGATGACTTCGTTTTCTTTCTACGCGTGCGTTTGTCTTTTGGGAAAAAAATATAGAAAAAAAAAAACTATAGATTTTTCTTCATATATTAGTCTATCAAAACAAGACAAACGAGATAGACATTTGCATTTTGTACTAAGACGAAGTTTGAAAGTATTGACATAAATAATGGCACTTCAATTAACTTTATCATGTGATTTGGATAAAACTGATGATGGTCCAACACTTATTCATGCAATTGGAATTCAAGATTATAAGATTCCACCAGAAGTGGTAGGTAATATTTTTATTGAAAAATAAGTATTTTTTTATAAAATTTAAAATAAAAATGTAAGAAAAAAGAGAAGAATAATGATATTGAACGAGATCTATTGGTTATTTTTAATATGTTTTATTTTTAAAGAAATATATTGTAGGTTTGTGTTTGAAACTTATCCTTTTTTTTATATAATGAGCAATGAAAAAGTTCTACATTATATAAAAATGACCGACATAGTTCGTTTATTATTTCCTCGATTTTATAGTCTAACTAAATAATGGAAATATTTCCCATAAGATTTTTATATTCAATAATCATATTGTGTTGGATAATATTCTCGTATTCAATAATATAAAAAATGAATATGTGTCAACTTGAACTATTATTTAAAAATTTTATTTATTACTTGTTTAATAATTAGTTATATTAAAATAAAAACGAAACTATATTTTCTCATAGATTCGTATTTTACAAGAAAATCTTTCTAATGATTTGTTATCTGATCATGAAGAAGGTATTCTTTGTCAAGCTGATCCTCAACGTATTTTGAATATTCTTCGTCAAAATAATTTTAATGTACAAAATCAAAATAACGAGGAACAGAAGGCTGTATGGACAGTAGTTCAAGATGGTGGAAATGGTGATAATGATCATTCTGTTGAACCTCATGATGCAAATCCAACACCAAATGATGATAAGGAAGCCGATGGTGATAATGAAGATCAAGGTGGTGACGATGATAATGGTGAAAATAAAGAGGAAGGAGGAGGAGGAGGAGAAGAAGAAGAAAAAGAAGAACAATAAAAAAATACATGTTTATAATCAATTACTTATTTAAAAACAGTTTGCTATTATTTAATCAATTAGTATTCATATTCTCTATGTCTATATATTTATATATATATATATATATATATATATATATATATATTATAAATAACTTCTACATATTTGTTGTATTGTGTGAGAAAAGAAACGTTGTATTTAAAAATCAATAATAATATTGATTCGCTTCTAAATTATCATTTTAGTGTTTTCTATTTAAATATGATAAATATAAATGTACGACATGATTAACACAGTTGGTATAAGTTAATAGCTAATAGAGTAATATTTTTAACTATTGAGATTATGAATAGATTTCAGTATGTTATATTTAAATATTTGATGTCTTAAATGATTTCAATATGAATCTTATTAATACGTTTAAAAAGAAAATCATTGATTCAAAATAACTTTCTACTAATAAATTACTCTATACGTTTAATTAATCCTATATAAATAATAAATGTTATTGAGGAAGTAGAGGTATTTGAAAAGAAACTTACACGAAATTTTTCTTTATCTTATAAACGTTTTCTTATTGCTCAAAAGGACTTTTAGCGCCTTTTCTTAGAACTGAATTTTCAATAGTTATACTTAGAAATGTATGATTGTCGACGTATATACCAAAATACTGACACTGAAAAATTGGAATACATACTTGGTGACACATCTATTACACTAACTTGATTCAAGAAATGCATAGCGAAACCCTAGAAGAACTACTCATTCATTATTAAAAATGATATTTCGAGTACTATCAAGCACAAGAAAATAGAGGAAAGTTACGGACATAGCGACCTATACCTTTGATTCGAATTAGTGTAGACAGCGTATTAGTGAAATAAGTGTCGATATTGTCAGTTTATATTATCTTGTGTCTCTTCAAATTTTAACATAGATCAATATTGTACTATTAAAACAAAGGCGTATGATCTAGCTATATTACTCATCGTAGAGTGGCTCTTCTATTAAGGACTATCTATTACAATAATAAAATATTAAAAGATCCAAGCAAACACTTGAAATGTAAACTTGAAAAATGAATAGTTTATAAATGAAACCATATTGGAAAAAAATATGTGCTGTCTATTATAGATCGCGAGCAATTTTGATGGTCTTTGTTATATTTATATGCTTAAAAACCATCTACTCTTTTTCTGTTAAATACAAACAATAAAAAGAGAGATATTGATTTAGAAAAACATTATCGGCAAAGAGGATTTCAACGAGTAAATGACTGAAAACATATAAGCTATACTTTTCAATAGTTTGTTAACATTGATATAATACAAGATCAGTCACATAATATAGTGCTGAGAAACGAAATTTAAAAACAATATTGCTGAACTTCAATATTTTGTTAGTTGAACAAGTCAAAAATATCGGAATTTCTCTTACAAATAATTTTACTACATCCAAGAAAAACAAAAATGTTCGTTTTCAGTGTTTTCTAAAGATGTATAAAGAGAATATTAAATTATGCTGTGCTGCAGTATTATTCCGAGGATATTTACCATAATATAATACATATCAAAGAAGATCTGTACAAAAAACAATAGTGTGCAAGTTTCATTTCGCAAAGATATATATATATTCGTTTAGAATTAACTGAAAAATTTTGTTTCTATTAGTTCTTGATAAAATTTAATTATTGTGAATATTTATGTGTTATTTTCTAAATTTGATAAATTTATTCAATATTCATACAAAAAAAAAAGAACAAAATAATTTTTTTATTAATCATGTTATTAATACATTATTATTCTCTTGTGTAGATACTTGTTTTGTCAATTGTTGACTAGTACCACCTATTGAAGCATGTGAACGAGTACCAGTTGTAGTTGTACGACGATTTTTTGATGTACGTGATGAACGTTTATCAGATGATGAAGTTATTTCAACATAACCAATTAAAATAACACGCCATATTCGTACAACATCACCTTTTGTTGTTACATTAATTGTTGCTCGACATGTTTCATTTGGCTACAGAAAACACAAAAAAAAAAAACAAATCTTTGAAATTGTTAAAAATAAAAAAAATGGATGAGACATACATCAAAACTAGGTGATGGTGTCCAAGTAATTTTCACTACTTTTTCTGTACCCATTTCAACAGAACTCTAAAAATAATTATAAAATATATAAAAAATATATTTTAATTCAAATTTTTTATTTACTTTTGGAATATCAATATTAAAACCTTCAGCATTGATATCTTTTAAATTATCAAATGTATAATCACCATTCTAAAATAATAAAAAGAATAAAAACAAAAACATCTCATTAAATTATTTATCATATAATACTTTTTTCGATCCACTTGATATTGTTGCACAACCAATTATCAATTCACGTTGAGCAGGTGCATATTTTCCATTAATAAATTGTGCACAGAGTAAAACAAGTATATTATTTGGTATTCCTTTTTCATTAGGATCTAATAATTATTAAAATATAATTAAGAAAAAAAAAGTGTCATTTTTTTAAAAATCTATTCTAACCTGTAGTTTGCATATGCGTTGTTATTGCATCATTTATATTTGGTAAAAGACTTTTTTGTATAATATTACCATTATCTAATGGACGTATATACATTGTATTTTGACGTCCGTTACCTCGTAAACGAAATTCCAGTTTGATAGGCTATAAAATATTTTTATCTATCGTTTTTTCATTTTGAATTATTAGTTTTTAAAATAAAACCTGTTCAGATATTGTAATACGAACAAGATCCGAAAAAAAATCTGAATCATGATCAGGACTAAATGTTACTGTTAATTGTTTTTTACCACCAGCTGGTATTATTCCATCAAGTGGAGCTATATCAAATACTGATCGACCATTTAGATTTTGTGGTCCTGATAAAAAATATACACATATAAATAACACCAAGATTTTTATGATAATTTACCTATTAAATGTTTATTAGTATCAAACATAGTACTCCAAACATTTTTATTTTCTTCTTCTATTCGATTATTAATATGTTGACTTGCTAAATCAACTCGAAATGTTACTGATGTATCCGAATGATTGATGACCTATTAAAAATAATAATAATAGAATAATTTTATTTAAACAAAAAAAAAATATTTCTCAACATTTTTATACATATAAGCAACAATGTATATATTTCATTGAAGATCTTTTTTCCAAAATTTTTCTATGTAATCATATATCATCATCTATTCTATCTATATATTTATTATATATGAATATATTTTATCCATTTATAATCAATGACAATATAAAAAACAACTTAAGATTTAACTTGAATGATTGCTCTTTCTTTCATTTTTTCTATGTCTTTTTTCATCACTTCAACGCCTTTACCAGAAAATTTTTCTGGTCCAAGTTCTTCGGCTTTGAATCCGTGACTTTTAAATTTTGAACTTGGCCGTTTTCTAATAAATGGCATCAGTCTATTGAACCATGTTTCTTTAACATACCAAGGTTCAAATAAATAACTTGTTCGTTGATACCTTCCGTCTTTATTCATTATACATGTTGAAGGACCTTGACCATAATGTTCTGGATAAATACGTGGCAGTGCACAATGAAGAAGAAGAAAAGCACGAATATTGAATATAATTGTTGTCAATCGTTTCATCCAATGAGGTGATTCTTCAAAACCCATTGCTAAACGAAGCCGTTCATCAAGTAATGATATTAATGCTTGACGAACAAAATTTTGTATAGATTTAGGATAAAGTGAAAGCATTAATGCTAGTGTAGCTTCTCCACATGTTTGATTATCTTTTGAAAAAATCATATGTTTCATTTCATAATCATTTGACCAATCATCTAGTTCTTTATATGTTAATGGAATATTTTTAATTCCCATTCGTTCGCCAAATTCTTTCCAATAAACAAATCGAGATTCTATTTCAATAGATACTAATGGTCTCCACTCATATTTTTTAGCCCATCGGATAGGTTCAAATATAAATAAACTTAATGTATAAAGCATATCATCATTGCTTATATTATTTTTATATAAACTATGTAAATAGTTTATTCGTGATAAAGCCATTTGTCCTCGATTTGAATCAAGACTATACAAAAAACATTCACTTAAAAGTACACTCGTATCTTCAGCTCGACGACCAGCAACTTCTAAGTGAGCTAATTGATTAGTTTGAACAAGTAATCGTGAAATAGTTGGAATACCATACGTTTTAAAGAGAGCAAATGATGAGGATGTCGTTGTAATATAGGGCATCTCAAATGGAGCAGTAAGTAGGAGAATTTCTTGTGCTTTATGATAATCAAGGGAATCATAAGTATATTTACCTAAGATATATTTAAGACGACGAAAACGAAAATATCGACAGGCAAGTAAATAGATGGATAATAATGAAAAAAATACAGTTAAAATAAAAATATTTGCCATTGTACTTCAATAATGTAAATGTAAATGCATCTAAATATTGAATGTAAAAAGAATGATAAAACTATGGATATACAGCGCTCTACTATGTAAAAAAACAAACGCTGTTCGAAGGTCACGTGTTGTTGATGACGAAAAATAAAATTGTATACGTTACAACATAAAAATACTGTAGGAAGGATAAAAATGTAAGACAGTTAAACATGTAAAAATATGTTACATAGGTGCATTTATATTACAAAAAAGAAACTTTTCTAGTTCGGTGTAAGCATCTGAGAAAATGAAGAGGCAATTAAAAAATAACTGGAAAACTATGAAAAAGAAAATATTTGAATCTTATCGAAAGTTTTTATATAACGAATATATCAGTGCTGCCACTTTTTGAAGTCCGAAAAGCAAAAAAAAAGCAAAAAGTATATCTGTGATATACAGCTATTTTCAAAATGTGTTCCAGTGTACCAATCAAGAATTGTCACACCAAAGTGTGCTCCTTGTCACTTAATTGACCTAATAGCTTTTGACGAACCCTCATTACCTAATAAATATTTATCTATTTCAATGCATGATACGGGAAATTTGAACTAGCTCTTGAATAAATGATAACACTTAACTGTTAGTGTGTTTGTGAGTGTGAGAGTGACTAGTAATATCAGTTTTTTATCAGTCATGTGCGAAATATTCTTTATTACTAGCAATACATGTTGTTTAAAACCGATCAGATTTGTATCCTTTTAAAAATCGTTGATATTCGCTGATCTTTAGCCATTCTCTATTGAATTCGCCTTTCTTTGATTTCTATTTTCTGATAGAACTCTTAATGATATTAATGTTTTCTTCAGGAATTATTAATACTTGCATATTAGCTTATTTGGTATAGTTGCACTGTCATTAATCATCTACATCTAAGTCTTTTCTGTCCCTGTATTGTTAGTAATTCTATTAATTAGTCTTACTCATCAAATGAACAAACAAAAGAATGCGTACGTTGATTTCTATGAATCGAATGCCTAATATAAAATATGATAGAAAGAAAATCATGGAAAGAAAGAGTGGGTTAAAAAGTAATAATACACACTAGTAGTTGTTTGTAGTTAGTAGAAAATAAAAATTATCTATGCAAAATTGAGACTCAGGATAGAACAATAACACTAGTAACTATTGATGAGGATTTTCCAATAATAATTATGAGGAAAAGATTTTTGAGGTAAAAAAGTGTTGCTAAAAATATAAATACGACAGTACTAGAAAAAAAGCAGAATTTTTCTGGTAAAAGCAGAAGAGGTGACAGCTCTGGTATATATATTTATTTTTTGTATGTTTTTCTCTTTCAATAATATTAGATATTTAAAAGATAATTGGTAATGACTCCAAATAATGTTTCTTCGATAGATAGTCGTGCATAAGTAATATTTTAAGAATATTCAATAAAGTAACAACAAAACGATAGTTTTTATAACTTAAATTTCTTTTCTTATTAATATTGATTTAACACACTGAATACACGATATTTTATTCAAAAAGCATACAGTATGCTTTCACGATTATTTGTACAGCTGCATTAGAAGATTGTTGTTTCTTGTATTTTCTCTATACTTTTTCCCATAATTATCAACCATCTGTTCATCTTTTTATATAATTACTATTTGGTTAAATACATGAATGTGCACAATAAATCAATTAATCATTCTTCGATAATTACCAAATATAAATCGAATATTTTCAATATTTATTCTATTGAAATATTCAAACTAAGCTTCTTTTACAATCAATGCCAATGATTCCTAATCATATTTTTGAATCCATCAAATAGATTTACATGTAAATTGATGTAATAAATAAAACATATTGTTACGATAAAAACGAAAACAGTAATAAACGAATGAATTAATAAGTAAAAATAGTATGATAATTATTTTGTTAGTCGAAAAAAATTTCGTCAACGAGCATTTTATCAACAACGCACTCCATCAATAGTAGCATATCAAAAAAGGTTTAGTAATTTTTAGAATTTATTTTTTTCAGATCTTTTGACATTTTCTTTTTATAAACTTTAGTACACATTCTAATATGAAATAGAAGAACTTAGACAGCAGGCTAGTACTGAATTGACAATGTAGGCGACGACAACAATCTGGATGATGTCTAGCTATAGCTGAAAATCGATCATTGAGAACCATAGTTCTTTTTTGATGTAATTAAAATGTAATGCATTTTATCTATAAATAAATTCACTAGTTTTAATGAATTTCGACTGCTATTTCCGATGGCTATAAAATGACAAGATCGAAATGATCATCTTTTGACGAAACATTCCGTCAAAAAAACATTTTCTTGACAAAAGTTTTGTCGATGAAAATAGAATTCAATCTGAAGAATACATATCCCTGTTAACTTGTGCATTACATGTATTCTTATAAAATAATGTTCATTGAATGGATTGATGATAATAATGATATTGTATTTAGTTATAAATGGAATATTTATCTATACTATACTAATTTTATCAGATAAAATAATCATATGATGCTTACATTCGAATTTTTCTATGAACACATAGATAAATAATAATAAACAACAGTATGTTTTATATGTTTGATTATTTTCGTAATTAGAATTTAATAAATAATTGAGAAAGTTATTTGATATTATATTTACTATAATAGAATTGATCTATTCAATTTAATATTTTCATAAAAACAAAAATCGTATGTACTCTGAATATACTTTAATTTATTAGAATTTAATCATATTTAATCTTACTTGAAATGTTTTTTCAATACGATCTTTGGCTAAAACACATCCCATTGAAAATGGATTATTTGTATCAAATGATAATTGAACATTAGGTTTTAAACCAGAACCTAATTATATATATACATATATATTACGATCAAAATTGGAATTCTAGTTTTGACCAAATAAAATTAGAATTTTATTTTCATCAATTGTAATACTGAGATAAAATCAATACTAAGAATACGAGTGAGATCTCGAATGATGGTCAGGATGAGGGATAGGTCTCAGTGAGGATGAAGGGAGCTGAATATGAATCTTGCGGTTGTGGATGAAATTAGAGCGAATAATTGTGTAAACCCATAGTCTTATTCAAAAATTCATCCTCACTGAGAACTCCCTTACTCTCCTCAAGCTTATCTGCGGCACCCTCACTCAAAACTCTCTCTGATACTCTCACTATCATCCTTGAGATCATCATTGTTATTAGTATTCCTTTTTTTCCCAACATTACAGTTTATGAAAATAACATTCTAATTCTGTGTAGTCAAAATTGAAATTTCAATTTTGTCGGGAGAAATTTAGAAATAATTTTATATAAACATTAATTTACCTTTTAAGCATAATGTTAATTTTGAACTTTCACTAGTTAATTCAAGTGTTTCTAAATACTATTTAGAAGAAATAAATAAACTATTATTTTGATTAATTATAACAAACTTCAATTGTTGAATTTGGTGAAAATGTTAATTTAATTGGCACTGTATCACCAGGCTCTACTTTTCTTAAAGCATTTATTAATCGAAAAGGTCCATCAATATTTAATAAAGTACTATGTAACTATTTAAAATTAATTAAATATTCGTTTTTTAATATTATTTATATATCTGTATAACATACTTGTATCAATTTATTACTAATATTTTGTATAAGAACAGTACGTGATATTTCTTGTCCAATTGATGCTGAACCAAAATCAATTGTTGTTTGTCCATAATCAGATAAAACAATCACTTCTGGTCGTACAATTGGACAATGAATTTGAATAAATAATGTATTTGCAACACTAAATTATTTCATAAGAGATTTTCAAAAAAAAAAAAGACTAATTCATATTTTCTTACTCATAATTTAATTTTCCAGGTTTTTCACATATACCTGATGCAACATAACATGGTATAAGAAAAGACGAAACTGATGATGGAAATGATTTCATTACAGATAATTGTGCTATTGACCAATCATTTGAGCTAAAAATTTTATTTAAATAAAAATAAATCAAAAGAAATTTAATAATATATTATTAACTGTTCTGGAGCAGGAGAAATATTATTATCATTATTTAAATTTCCATGAGTATCATGTCTTCGACTTATTACAGCTGCTGTTCCTGGAGGTTTGAATTTTGACTATAAAAAAAATTATTTATTTAGAAAATAAAATCAAAACATAAAAGAATGTTGATTATACATCGCCTTTATTTGATGATTCTTTTTCTTTAGCATCCATTTGTCGTTTTGATTCGGCTTCTTTTAATCGAATTGATTCAGTACGAATTTGTTCATTATCTAATTTAGGTGCTAATCGTACTGTTATTTTTTCTCTCTAGATTTATAATTAATTTCATTAATAAAATAATAATAAAATTTGAAATAAAATACATACTGTTCCAGGTTCAACAGTACCAACAAGAGGTGAAATAGTAATTGGTGTATTTTCTGGAATATCAAATTGAAATGATGTTGGAACAACAGGAGCAAATTCACCTAAATTAATCATAAAAAATCTTTTTTTTTCACTATTATAAATCGGTATGTTTTATTAATATAAATACAAAATATCTTTTCAGTAATATAATAAACTTAAATCAACTTTTTTTTTTGAAATACGTGATTAACTGATTCATCAATTTACCGTTTCCAATACGTGGTACTGGATGTTTAAAATGATTTTTATCAATATGTCGATTTTCAATATAAAAAACAGCAATTGATTGATCATTAATTGGTGTAGCTGGAAAATGAATAACTGTTGATGATAGAGATAATGGCGGTAATACACCAACACCTTGACATTCAATTGTAAATTCACTAATAGAAAAAATAATTATTTAATTATTAAAAATATAAAATAAAATAAAAAAGTAAATTTTACCGATTAACAAGTGATTTACATACAAGTGTACATCGATATTCTTTTGTTGTTGTTGGACTAAATAATACATGTAAATCAATTGTTTCTTCAGGTAATAAGGTACCAAAACCATCATTTGGTTGTACTTGAATATACTACAGATGAAAATAATTTAATAAATATTTATAATCATCTGTTATGTCTTTATAGATTTAAATATTCCATGAAGTAAAAAAAAAATCTTTTAGTATTTAAATTTTATTATTTATTATATATAGTTGTTCAGATTTTATCCCATTTTAAAGAAACGTATGAAATGAACTGTTTAAAAGTAATACGACGCTAATATTTAAAGATCATATCCTCTGAAACAGTAGTTATATAGATAACTGTGTGTCTCTGCAAAACAGTATGCTGATATAAATTTTTAATTGATAGTCGATTGTTTAAATCTTTGACTTATTTGTTTTCAGTATCAAACTGTAACAAAAATTAGAATGTCACCAAAGAAAAACAAAACTTTTACGAAATACACTGTAAGATATACACGAAGAAAATTTTTTTCTTGATATTGAAATGAAGTAAAGTTCAATTTTATCTATTTTAATTTATAAATTCTCATATAGACTTAATCAAATCGTAATTTTTCGTTAATTTTTTATTTTAATAATAAAAACTTACATCAGGTAAATTAATAAATCCAAATGGTTGTGCTAATAATGAATTATTTTTTAATTGAATTTTTGCTAAAACACTTTCACTTGTTGTACAACATCCAAAATCAATATGTTCAACATTAAATTGTAAATCACTTGTTGTTAATATCGCACTTATATTAAATGGAACAGTACGAATTTGATCTGCTACTTTTATTTCAAGTGGAATAATTAATGTATTTAATTTCGAATCATATATTTCATTTAATAATTCATCATCAATAATTGATGGATGTGCAGTTAATTTAACTTGTAAGCTAAAACTTGATTTAGCTTGTATATATGCTGTACGTGGAACAATTTCAATATGATTTTGTAATGAACGTGGTTGAATATCAACTGAAACTCGAAGTGCAGCTGAACTTCGATTACGAAGTATAAGTGCATCTTGATATAAACGATTAAACATACAAATTTTAAAATCAATTGAAGGATTTTCTATCCAAACAGGTACATCCAAAGATTGAGCATGAACAGAAAAATGTAACTTCAAAAAAAAGAAAAAAAAGAAAAATTCTTAATAAATAAGTATTTCATATGATATACTTCAGGATGATTTTGATCAAATGTAATTGTATAGTCTTCATGAAAATTACCCGCTACGGGTGCACTAAATTCAATTGGAAATGATACAGATGAATGTGCTGCAAGAAAACCACGTTCATCAGATTTTATTGTAAAAACTTCAATATATTCTTTATTAACTAAATCCATTGTATCTAAAAGATTATTTTTTATTAATATAATTAATTGAATTTAATCATTATTATACCTGTTATAGATGATGTTTCTTTTTCTAATAATGCTGTTGCATTTTCTGTTTTATTTTCTACTTTAGAATTATTAACTATGTCATCTTTCGTTTGTTCAGTACGTAATAAACTTGTTTTAATTAAACGATAATTTGTACCTAAAGCACCATTATTACGAAGTGTAATATTTTGATGAAGACGTTCATCAACAACTGTTGTTCCAACATTAACTGATGTTTTATCCAAAGATAACTAAAAGTATACACGTAGATTTGTTTTTGTTTTTGTTTTTTTTTAATAATTACTTCAACTTTTTTTATTTCACATCGAATTGGAACAGTAAACATGCCTGTTTGAGCTAGAAATTTTATTTCACCTCGAAGATTTTCATTGATCTATATACATAAATATATATAAAGAAATTATAATGAATAAAACTTTATTTACTTTTGGTTCAAAAGTAACATAAAGATAACAAGACATCCCTGCAGAAATCATTCCTGGTGGTTCAAATCTACTTATTAATAAAAAGATAAAATCTTTTTTTTTTTCTTTCTATGAAATATATACTTAATAGTAATAAAATCTTTTAATGATTCCGATAAGTCAATCAATTTAAGTGTATTAATTGTTAATGTTACATTAGTTAATGTAACACGTGTTCGATAAACTTGACCAACATCAAAATCCTATTGAAACAAATAAATTGAAGTTTTTACATTTATCTATTTAATAAAATAGTTAAATAAACTTTAAAATAAATTTCTGATGGATCACTTTTAAATGGTACAGGTCCTTGAAAACGTTTAGTACCAACAACTTGTTCACGAACAATATTTTCTTTTAATTTTGTTAATGTTCGTTGTAAAATATCCTTTTAAAATGAAAACAAAAAAAGAATTATTTTTATTGAAAGAATTTTGTTTTTGAATAGAAGATAGTACTTTATCCATTTTTGTTTTCCAATGTTTTGATCGATTAAAAAGTGGATCAATTTCTTGTTTAGCTGCTTGTTTATCCCATAAACCGTCAAATTCAGGTTGAGCCAAATCAACATCCATTTCTTGAATAAAAATTTCATATATATCATTTAGATTTCAAAAGAAAATAATCTAAATCATTTGAGTCAGTATGTATCAAACAGACTTTCATAACATCACATAGATTAATCTATCTGTTTGTTTTTTCTTAGTAATTATTTCAATTTAATCAAAGATCAATGTCTAATTAATATCGATTGTATGGCCTAATTGCATTTTCTCTTGAAATAGAAACTCATCTGTATTCGTCTGCAGCATGGGTACAATGAGCGGCATGCAGGAGACAATGTTTTTGTAACTTGGTCTTATCCTAGTAGAACAGAGCAGGGCTGGCACTTCTATCTTGCAGAGCTCTAATACCCATTTCAAAAAAAGAAAAAGTGTGAACATTTTTTAAATAATGTGTCATAGAAATTAGATAGAGAACTGTTTTTTTCACCCTTTGAAAAAGGTGATGTTAATAGATCGAATTTTATATGTAAGATTTTTCGAATGAGTTTTCATAAGATTCATCGACAAATTTTTAAAATGACGAAAGTTCTAAGAAATCAAAAGAATCGATCAACTACATACAGTAAAATATGCATAACTTATCATTAACTACAGATAATAATGTTGGGTTGGCATGACGATAGGTCTTTACTTAGAAATTCCAGTGCATTGGTGAAAATTAAAATTCCGAAATTTTTACATTGCAAAATCTTTTATTTTTTGGAAAACCCATCGGAAAAATATTATATATACAATTTCATTGTCTCTTTCAAACGGTGAACGCTGCAGCTCTCTATCTAATTCTTAACAGAAATTATTCGAAAAATATTCACAATTTCTCTTTTCTGAAATAGATACTAGATACAATGACTAGATAGTAACATAGTACATACAAATGAACACCTAGTAGTTACAATAAATACGATCATTTGATGACAATGATTCGAACGAGTTTAAAACTGCTACGAATCAATTAATAAAAATCGTAGTGACTAGATGATTCTTATAATGTTCTTCACCGTCATTAGAATTACAGATATCATATGGCTTTTGTAATCATGATAGATAAACACAGATGAATTTTCATTAATAAATATATGTAACTATAGTTGTATCGATTTCTATCAATTTCGAATTCAATGAATAGACTGACAATGAATGTTATTTGTTTTACGGATCGTTTGTTCGAGTATTTGTATTGTGTCATATATTTATGATATAGAATTCAAAATGTAAATTTTTGAAATTTTTCTTTAAATATTTTACCATCATCTAATTCATCTTGTTGATAAGTCGATGTCATTGATGATGCATAATCAATTGGTTCATTATCTAATTGTGATGTTGGAACAATTTGTGTTGATATTGTATCAGTAATTGGTTCAGTTTGTTGCATAAAATAATTGAAAAAAAGAAAAATATTATTCTTGTTATTATTAATTAACCTACTGGGTAATTTGAGATATTTCTTGTTGTTGTTGTTGTTTTATTGATGAAGTCGAAATATTTATTGATTTATTAGTTGTTTTATAAAATTCTGGATAAAGTTTACGTTTTCTTTCTTTTTCATTTTCTTCTTTAAGAATTTTTTCAACGATAACTAAACGATTTAATTCTTGTTGTTCAGCAAAAGTTTTTTGCATTTGTTCTAATTTTTCATTTTTTTGTTTACGTAACATATAAAATAACCCATTTTGTCCTTCATTTTCCATTGATTGTTGTTCACGTTTTTGTGCTTGACGTAAATCATTTTCTTGTGCTCGTTTTTGAGCTGTTTGAATCGATAAAGTATCCTTAAAAAAAAGAATTAATTTCATTAAAATAATTTTTATTTAAAAATTAAATTTATATAAATAACTTTATTTCGTTCAATAGCATTACGTAGATTAAGTAAACTTTTTATTTTTCTTTCTGTTTCTGTTCGACTGGCTTCTTCTTCATTACGTTTTTCAGTTCGAACTCTAAATAATAAAACAAAAACAAAATTGATATAATAATAGAAATAAAAGTTACTTTTCAAATGTTTGTTGTAAATATTTATGTGCAATTTTTTTACTTCGACGAGCTTCATCAATAGCTGATCGTTGAGCAGCTGCTTGTTGTTCAAGAGCTTGTTTTTGAGTACTAAATTAAAATAAACTAAATAAACTAAATCTTCTTCTTTTTTGTTTATTATTATATTACTGTAATGCAGATAGATGTGCTCGTTTCATTTGAGTAACTTTCCAATCTTCTTGACGTTGACGTAATTGTGCTAAAGAATGTTTTTGTTCAATTAAATATGATTCTTTTTCTTTAAGAGTATTTTCTTCATTATTATAACGTGCACGTTCAATAATTGCTTTTGTACGAATCATTCTAAGAATTAAAATGAAATGATAAATAAATGTAAAGATTTTTAAAATAAATTATACTCAGCAGCATCAAGTTTTTCTTGAAAATCAATAAGAATATCACGTTCAAGAGCTATTTCACGTACAAGACGATTTAATTCACTTGAAAGTCGATTAACAATAGTTCTATAAGAGTAAAAATAAATTAAATATTTAATCTTTTTTATAACTATTTATTAAGACTAAAAGTTCGAGATTTATTCTTTTTTTTTAAATAGAATAAATAATATTTTATTTCTTACATATTTTTTCTATCTTGTGCTTGATCGATATCATTTTCTAAACGAGCTTTATTTTGTTCCATTTTAGTTATTTTATCTTTTGTTAAATAAACCGATTCTCTAAATAAATAAGATTATATAAATTATTGAAAAAAAAATCTGATCAAACATCAATGGAATTATCCTGACAGTATATAAATGTCTTCATATTAGCATATTAAGACTGTTATATACTGCTATGATATTTTCATTTTATAATGTGTGTAGAATCAGAAAAAATTGAATGATTTTCGACTAGATTCTTTACCTAATTTGTTTAACAATTTCATCTTTTTCTTCAACCTTTCTATCAAGACGATTAAGAAAAGCTCGTGCTCGAATTATTTGACCTTCTTCTTTTGTTGTAATTTTTGGTTTTTTTTTAATCATAACTTGATTTGATGATAATTTTTCATCACTTTCTTCATCATTACCTATTAAACTATAATAAGAATAAAAAAAATAAATTTTTTTTAATAAAATTTTTGATTTAAATACCTTGAATAAGTTGTTGATCGACTTGTTGAAGTACTATCTTCACCTTTTGCTCCACCAATTTCTTTTTCTTCTTCAATTACATAATCAATTAAATTCATTTCATCATTAAATGAAGCACGACTTTTATTTCGTACTGCATTATTATTTACAACTATTTGTTCGTTATCATCATCGTCGTCATCACTATCATCATCGAATATTTCACCTCGTGTATTATTTATTCCATCATCATCATCACCTGCATATTCATATTCACCATCATCAAATGGTGTTTCATTCTCATCATTATCATCTAATAATGAAGCCATCTACAATATACAAACAAATAGAACAAAAAAAAAAAAAGAAAAACAAATTAAAATAAATTATTTAAGGAATTTTTTTAATAGTTTTTAAATAAATAGGCATTGCTAAATTTTGAAATTCTTCTAATGTTATTCGATTTTTAGAAATTGATGATGATGTTGATCGTGATTGAGACCAACGTTGTTCTAATGATTGTTTGACTTGATGTGGACTTAATTTGACTATGGATTCATGTAAGCTAGAACATAAATAAATTAACTATGTGGATAAAATCAATGAATATTTTCTTCATATACAAATAAAAATTATTGCAACATTGTTTATATCAAAAGAGTGTATTGTTTTTGTATATATTTATCAAACAACCGGTATAGTGTATTCGATGGAGATCTAACTCTTTTATATTCAAATCGATTAAATTATGAAAAAGCAATAACTTCTAGAATTTATGTTGTCAGAAATTTTCTAAAAATTCTACTACACATTTTACTATAAAATAAATAAATCTAAATTTCGATAGTCTTTTGTGGGGACAACAAAATCAAATGTTTTGTCAAAGAAAATTTTTTCAAAATGAACATAGTCTTTCACTTTTATCAGATATACAATATAACTAAAAGTTATTTTTCTAACTAAAATAAAAACAATAATCATTATTAACTTGATGCATAAATTTAAATCATATATAGCAAAATTTGCTTTATTTAAAGGATTTCATTCGAAGATAAATTCATGGTAAAATGGAGAAAGGGGAGCTCTGTGTTCTGATATATAAAAAGCTAGTTCACTAAAATGTCGAATTTCAGAATACATAGGAGTTGACTTAATTATTTTACTGATTGTGCGCAGTAGGGCAACTATCAAAATACAAGCGATATATCATTGTTTTGTCAATCGAGAAACGGTAACTTTGAATTTCATTTTTTCCAATATTGTCTCGTCTATAATAATGCATAGTGTTGAATCATCAAAATATATAAGTCTCTATGTATCATGTGATTTTAATTTTGTCCAACTTTTCTGTCTTTCTCTTATGTATTCATCTTCTTCATACTCCTTAATAATATCGATATGTTCATTCTAATGGTTTAACACTCTGTGCAATGAGAAATAATTGTTACAAGACGACCTAAAGATGAAAAAATAGTTATCTGAAAATTTCATGTATCAATAAGGCAGTACAATGTCACACACAAATAAATACACGGATTCAGAACAAGGACACTTTCATGTATTTTATTTATAGTTAATGGTGACTATTGACCAATTCTAATCTCAACGTGGTGCATTATTATAGATGAGATGATATCAACAAAGGAATCTAATAGAATATGATTCACCGCTATAGCTTGTCAACTGACAGAGCAAAAATATATTATTTATGTATTGAAAACTGCTCTACTTCACAAAAACAGAAAACCAATAAAATCAATTTTTATCTATTCTAAAACGAAAAATATTATATATTTGGTTTGGAGTAAAAACATTTAGTGAAACAAGAAAATAGCGAATGCAAAGTGCAGTGTTTCATCATAGCCCCATCCGTTAACTTCGAGGGATATCATCTGATTGACATTTATGACACTTTTGCATGTATTATACCGCAAACATATCTTCTACAAATTTCCATATACTGTAGGAATTTATGCTGTCTCTAGCAAATAATCTAACTTACTAATTGATTCATAAAAAAATCACCTGAAAGCATTACTCTGTGTTTTATTAATCGTTCCAAGAGAATCCAAAAGTATTTGTAAAAGAATTTCACATAAAGATCGATCAATGTCCAAATTTGTACCAGCATAATTAGCCAATGAATTGTATAAGGATCGAACTGATTTATCAAATTCTAAATTATCAAACAAATAGTTTTACAATTCTTTCAATTTTTTTTATATCTTAAAAATAAAAGACAATCTATCTGTCTATTATATTAATAAAAGCTTGACAAGTCTTTTTCTTTCATCTTGATAGAATTCTATATTGACTTTTTTTGTACATGTATCGTCACATTGACAGAGATTGGATAAACAGATAAGAACTGCGGAACATGAACGACAGAAATATAAGCTATAATCGGCAATAATATACAAGGAAAAAAAGGAAGACAATACCCATATTTATTCCTATATTCATCAGTATTCTCAACAAAGTATTTTTTTTCTTCTCTTTATTTTGCTTAGCCATCTTATTCTGTGTGTGTCCGATGAGAAAGATATATATATATATATATGTAGGCAGAAAAAGGATTTGTACAACGAGTATTATATCTTAGCAAAGAGACGAACGAGTAGTAATTGTGTTTTGTAATTCTCTATTGTTACAATTATTACTATTGCTAACATTGCCTTTGTTGAAAGATATTTTTATTACGATTAATTAAATGAATACAAGAAATAATTAAATCTCAAATGTAATTAACGATAATATCAATGAATACCGATTCAAAATTTCTTAGCTCAATACCTGAAGATCATCATCAAGAAGAAGAAGAAGAAGAAGAAGAAAATAATGACAAAGTCGAACAAACAAATTATAAACATCAGTCTATAACTACTTTATCATCATCAAAAACCAATAAATTAATATCACGTTCATTATCTCCATCTCCACATCTATCATCATCGAGGGCACCCGATCGTATATTGAATCAAAAATTTCATATTGCTGCATTAACTGGAGATTTAAACACTTTACAAGAACTTATAACAAAAGCACATGTACCAACTGATTGTCGTGATAAAGAAAATTCAACAGCATTATTACTTTCATGTGCACGTGGACATTATTCATGTGCAGAATATCTTTTAAGTAATGGTGCTGATCCAAATGTACGACGTATTACAGGTGGTTCATCACTTTATTTTGCTACATTATATCATCATACACGTATTGTTGAACTTCTATTAAATAAATATAAAGCCATTGTTGATTTACCAACATTTGATGGTTCAACACCATTACATGTTGCATGTGAACGTGGTTTTAATGATATTGTTCAATTATTAATTAAATTTCAAGCAAATATGAATGCAAAAATGAATGATGGAACAACAGCAATTATGTTGGCATGTCAAAATGGACATTTAACTATTGTAGAAATGCTTATATCAACTGAACAATGTAATACATCAATGCAACGTTTAGATGGTGTTACACCATTATTTTTTATTGTTCAATATGGACATGAAAAAATATTTGATTATTTTATTGAAAATATTAATAATATTAATGATACAATTGATTTAGCACGTGAAGATGGTGCCACACCATTATTTAAAGCATGTCAAAAAGGATATGATTCATTAGTTAATAAATTACTTAAATTTAAACCAAATATTAATTTACTTAAAAATGGAGAATCAGTTTGTAGAATAAAAATGAATTTTGTTTTTTTGTATTTTGTATTTATTATTTTAGTGTTTACATGCTGCTACTATGTTTAATCATGCAGCAATTGTTCGTAATCTTCTTGATAATGGTGCTAATCCATTATTAAATAATTGGGAAGGTATGACAGCTGTTGATTTAGCTAAAGAAGCTCAAATAAAAGATATACTTGATATATTAATGAAAGCATTAGCAACAAAATTAAGTGAACATGCACGAGAATATTTATTACATAAAAGTACAAGACGAAGTGATGCAAATTTTAATTTAGAATTAATTGAAAATGAAGAACATGATGAATGGAAGTTATATAAAAGTTTAAAATCAGCTGATGAACTTGAACGTTTAGAAGAAGAAATCGAACATATACCAATTCTACCAGATATACCAACAAATAAAGACAAACATACGAATACAATTCGACAAATATCAAATCATAAACCACATCGTTATCATGCAACAACACTTTCATAATATTTAATCTTTGCACTTCTTCTTTTTTATCAATTAAATATCCCTTAGAATAATTTTTTTTTGTACTAACCTTTTGCAAGAAGAATAGCTTGAATGCCATATTTAAATACATTAAAACTGACAGCATCGTGCGGGCGAAGACTAACAAGTGAAAGTAATGTTGTACGATGATCTTTAGTTCCAAACGAAGCTTGACTAAAAAAAAATTCAAAAAAATATTCATTCATTTTGTATAAGATAAATTGGTAATGTTGCTAAAGAACGAAAGAAAAATGGCAACACTCCAAATAGTGAAAACAACGATATCGAATATATATAAATTTACTTAATACGATATACTCATCAAAAGGATCGTAACAGAGAATTTATAGTACATCAAAATTATACTTTAGTTTGAACAACTTTAGAAACTAGAAAAAATAAAGTTTTTAAGTATTCATCTAAGTCAATTTTCGTATCATTAAATCAGTGCTTCGATCCATTAACCTTTCAGTTGTGGGTGATGCAAATGTGCGTCGCAGTAATTTTTAGATAAATTAAAATCTGTAGATTTATGTTTAATATTGGTTTATACCAAACCTTTATTAAACACTTTTTACTGTAATTTTAGTTATAGACTTCATTTATCATGATACATTTAAAACAAGTTTAGAATCCAAAGAACAAGGCATCTTTCGAATTGTCGAATAGATGGAACCGATTCACTATCGAATTTCCTGAAAGTCAAAAAAAGGTTGACACAAAAATGAAGATCATCTTTTAAAAAGCCATTGAGGCTCATTGCACGAGACTTCTCTGGGTTGGTTCTAGATTTTTCAGCTGAAGATACATACAAAACAGTAAGAAGATGAAGATGTGCTCAATATAATCTGGGGTTTCCGCAAAAACTTCACAGCTAAAGGACTAATGCTTTGATGTTGGTCAAAAATGTGGATACTATGAATAGCAATGTGACTATTAGATTAGTGATGGAATGGACCGAAAACGTATGCATTATGGTATAAAAAAAGACCCATTGCCAATGATAGAAATATAGAGACGAATAGAAATGTACATGAAGACGAAAATAGTGGACATCGTTTGATTAAAAGGAATTATTGGGAATGATCAAATAATACGTTTATTTCTCTGTTTTTCTTTAATGTTTTTTCTCTACTGTTTTGGTATTTCACTCTTCTAAACTTTGCTATTTTGCTTTTCGCTCTTTGAAGATGTAACCGATAACATTTTAATTTTCTTACTTGTTACAAAGATTTTCTAATAATCTATTATATAAATCACCTTTAAGTAATAACATATCATCGTCTACTAAAAAAGTAAGAAAAGATTATTGAATAAAATTTTTAATTTATTGTTTGTATTTAAACTTACATATATTAAAATTTGAATAAAGTTCAACAAGTAAAGATTCAAAAGATGGATGTTTAGGATCGGCAAGACGTAAACGTGATAATGCTTTTTCATAAGGTTTTGTTTGACATTGACTATCAAAACTAAAAATTTGAAAAAAAAAACAAAAGAAAAAATTATTTTTTTTTTTGTCGTTCAATATAAATTACTAATTATAAAGAAAATCAATTGGATCATCAGGTTTAATTCTATTTACTTGAAGAAATGCTTCCGAAATAATTTCTCGTGCTTTAATACGATCTAAAGAATTTATAAAAATTTTCTTTTTTAATATATAAATTAAATTATTTTATTTTACCAAGATATAATTGATCAGATTCACTAGTTACATATGTTGATGGTGAAGTTGGTGATAATGTTGAATTTGTTGTCGTTGTTGATGTACTTAAATTAGATGGTGTTAATCGACCACCAGGCACACTTTTTCCTTGAAAACGTGTAGACATTTAAAATAAAATATAATAATAAAATAATTTTATTGAAATTAATAATACCATTAATGAATACCAATAACTAAGTAACATCCTTTATAAAGATTATTTTAATATAGAAATGCATTTTTAGCGAGGTTCGATGATTCGCATCTTATTTTTATTCGATATTAATTATTAACCAATCGAAATATATATATGTAAAATCTATTTGTTTATTTATTATTTTTTAAGATTTTTTCGCAAGTTTTTGGTCTTTGTATTTTTAGTATATTTAAGATCATTTTATAAATAAAAATATTAATATATATAGAAAAAAATGGTCCAACGATTAACCTATCGTCGTCGTTTATCATATAATACCAAATCAAATCGGGTCAAAGTGTATGTCTAAATACTTTTTTTTTTATTTGATTAAAAAACAAATTTTTTTTTTTGAAATATTTTAGTGTAAAAACACCCGGTGGTAAATTGACATTTCAATATGTTAAAAAACGAGGAACAGTTCCAAAATGTGGTGATTGTAAAGTTGAATTACCAGGCGTAAGTTTTATTTCTCATAATATTATTATTCTTATTAAATTAATTTAGATAAAAGCATCTCGTCCAAAAGAACGTATGTCAATGACAAAACGACTAAAAACTGTTTCACGTACTTATGGAGGTTCACGATGTGCTAAATGTGTTCGTCTTCGGTAAGAAATATTTTATTAAAAAAAATAAATTTTTCTTGTTCTAATTGATTTTTTTCTCTTAAAAGTATTGTTCGAGCTTTTCTCATCGAAGAACAACGTATTGTTGCTATGGTTATGAAATCGAAAAAAGTAGCTGTTGTACCAGAAACAGCACCAACAACACAACAAACTAGCCAAAAATCGAAATAAAACAATTTTTTCATTTGGCAATTATTATTATTATTATTTGTTTTTAATTTGCATTTCTCTCGTTTTGACATCTTACATTACCAACTTGATTATTTGAGAGATAAAGAAAGAAAAAAGAATAAAAATAATAAACAAACATTAAGAAATTGCTTTGAAAAAAAAAAGACTTAATGGTTTTATAAAGAGATTCTTTTATATATATTCTCAGATATAAACAAATTAATTTGATCAACAAATGATAAAAATTACAACAGCTAACGAAATGGATTGAAAATTTTTAAATAAAATTTTTGCTTACTTTTTCTCTCTAACAATGTGTCTCAGAAGAGTTTAAATATATGGATTCGAACCAGAATTTTATATATTTTTCAGATCCGAACTTAGAAGCTATTCGACAGATTTTGTTTGAAACTTGTCAAGAAATTTTTGAAAGATCTTAAAAAAAATAATTAATAAGAAATTTCTTGTTATTTTTGATAAAGTATCAAGATTCTCTTGTATTTTCCTCTCACCATCATTTTTGCAAAATCCGTTGCTTTGATCAAACCATATTATATGTAGAATCTGTGTGAAATAACTTGTAGAAGTACTAAGTACATGTTGATTTTTCATTCAAACCAATTTCTCATGATATTCAAAGATTCTCTTATTCCGTTCGTGAAAAAAACAGATACAAAATTTCTAAACTCATAATGAGAAAGAATTAAGTTATGCAAAATTTTACTTCAATTACTAAATAACAGTTTAATTCGATTGAAAATATCGAATATTTGGAAAATATTAAAAAAAACTCATTTATCATAATTTATTTTTTAATAAAATTTAATGAGAGAATAGAAGGTATTATTCAAATATTCATTATTGCCATTTCTGAAATACTTCATGTTATTTCCGATTATTTTTCATGTGAAAATAATAGAAAAATACATATACAACTTATAATCAAACATTTTTCTGGCTAAATAATCACAAGATTGTACACAAAAAATTTTATTATAAAATGAAATTCTAAGAACGAATTAATATTATTATTTTATAATAAAACTCGATACAATATTTCTCTTCTAGTTTTTGTATTTTCATACATTATTTTTATGCTAAGTATATAAATGATGTGTTAAAGAGATAATATATAATGATATTTAATACCTTCTATTAAGGCCTATTAATATGAATTGTAAAGTTTGGATAAAAAGATGAATAATTAATGATAAATACCAAAGAACGGATTATTTGTTCTTTTCAAATTAGTCTTTTTGCTTTTATTTATTCCCGTAATATAAATATAATTCAATAAAAGAAGGACGAAAAACATGTTTTTTTTTCCGAATATGCTGTATAAAATCTGTATCTCTTTTCTTGCTGCACATAACAATTCAAAATAGATTTTTATTCAATCTCTCGATATTTTAATTCGAATAATCTACATAGCAAAACAAATAAAATATAATGTAACTTATGTTTTCTCCAGAAGCCATTGGAACGTTACGAGTAGAACGCAATGCGTCACAATAACAAGTAATTCAATTTTCTTAACGTAGAAGTCTAAATAGATTTTTTTGTAAATTGTATCAGTTGTTATATTAATTTACACTAAAATTTCAAAAAAA
>JAJEKB010021111.1:1468907-1497074 GCA_022393335.1 Macrotrachela quadricornifera | reverse complement strand
CATTCATCAAGTGTAGTAGATAGTGGAAAAACAAATTACCAAAATGAACGAATCATGAAGCCTCAAGTTGTATTAGATTACAATGAAGGAAGACAGGGCACTGATCTATCTGACCAAGTATCAACATATTACACATGACTCAGAAAATCCATAAAATGGTACCGTAAGGTGGCATTCGAATTGGTTTTCGGAACGGCATTGGTAAATAGTTATTTGATATATAAGGAAAATTACACTGAAACCAAAGTAACCATTCTGGAGTTTCGAGAAAGCCTTGTCCGGTCTTTACTGCTTGGCACGTCAATGGAGAAGTTGAAATCTGATCCAAGAGAACAATCAGCAGATCATTCGAAGCGCAAACTCGCTGATCACAAGCTCGAAGAAAAAGAAGGATCTACGCGCAATGTCGGTAGACGATGCACTGGATGCTATGCGAAAGGAAGGGCCGAACAATCAAGAGAAGCGAGCTATGCGACAGCAAAAAAAGTGAAAACTTTCTGTTCTGACTGTGAGAAATTTTTTTGTCTCGAGTGTTTTAATAATAAGCATTATGCTATGGAATAAAGAGTTCCAATAAAATACTAAAGGCAGCACAGTTGACTCCTTGTATTTAATCTTCACCTTCAGAAAAAATCAAAAGAAAATGCTTTTTGCTACACAGGTTCTCGTTAAAATAAAGCGTGGCCCACCAGTGGGTCACATCGGGTCGAATGTGTTAATTTATTAAATACTTCTATTATTTCCTTCCTGTTTTCATTTTAGATTGGAACACCTTTACGACCCATTGTTTCGTCAATCAAAGCAGCAGCAACAGGTGTTTCACATTTCTTGGATCTACTACTTCGTCCTATTTTCGATCAAGTAGCAAAAGAAACAACATTTATTAATAGTATAGATTTTGTACGAAAAATGGAAAACTATCGAGATAATAGTCGATTGTTACCAACAACGTTATTTATTCCTTTTGATGTATCTAATTTATATACAATGATACCTCGAGATGGTACTATATTTGCTTTACAGAATTTTTTATATAAATATGCAAATAATCATCGAATCAATGAAATGACAATCGATACTATTACACGGCTTGTACGTTTAGTTTTAGATACAAATTGGTTTATATTCGAAAAGAAATATTATCAACAAATTCGTGGTGGTGCTATGGGATCACCGTTTACAATGACATTATCTAAAATTTATATGTTAGATTGGGAACAATCATTAATTGAACATCAAAAAACGCACAATGAACTCTATGGTCGGTAAGTGATACAATTTCTATCATTTTATATTTTATAATTTTCTTTTCCTTTTTTCTCTTTCTAGATATATTGATGACGTCTTTATGACAACAAATTCATTAAATGAGATTAATATTCTTTTAAATAGAATAGAAAAAAAAAGATGAAAATATTCGAATTACCCGATCCATCGGTTCAACAATCGAATTTCTTGATGTACTAATTGAGAATAATAATGGGCAATTAAGAAATTCTGTATTTTATAAACCTGCAGCTGAACCATATATCTTACCATGTTCATCGTAGTACTATCAAAGGAAGATTACTTCGAGCAGCACGTCTCTGTTCTCATGTAGAAGATTTTGATAAAGAACGATTGAATATTGAATTCATTTGATAATTAAATGGCTATCCACCAAAAGTTATTTCGTATCATTTCAAAAAATTCTTTCAAACAAATAATGATATATCATTAATGGAACAATTGGATGAAACTATCTATGACAAATTACATCGACAACTATTAATTCAACCAACACGTCGAGAGAAACAGCAACAGCAAAGTATCATTTCACATGAAAATCAACGACAGAATGCAAATAAAAATGAAATTTATATTCATTTTACTTTCGAGAGTGGGCCAATGTTAACTTTTAAGCGAGAATTAAAGAATCTTTGGAAAAAACATTATCTTGATAGCAAACCATCATTGAACAATACACATTTAAAAATTATTTCAAAATGCAACAGAAACTTGAATCAGTTGTTGGTACAGAAAAAGCCACTAGAGGAAATGCTAAGAGATGTAATAATGGAAGATAGGGCCGTAACAACCAACTAATATACGCATTTATCAACATTAAATGTACTTTATTCAATTGTACTAATTGGTACCAACACGAAATCATAACTTCCTTCAAATTAAACTGATAATATTGACCGCTATAATTATGGCTTTTCTTATTAACTTCTGTGATTTTTGTGTGTTAATTACCTTCTACTACGTCTCTTTTCATTTTTTTTAATTTACCTTAAATATTTGAACTTATTCTATACGTATGCTTATCTTTATCTGCTCTAGATTAGTGATAAATCTTTGAAATAGACAAATATTAATTAATAATGGACAAAATTACTTCATATAAGTTTAAAGAACAAAATATTGATAGTATATATATCTTGGCAAAAATCTAAAACAAAACTTATCATATCCAACTATTCCATCAAGTTTAAATGAAATACAAAATATTATTCGAATCGTGGAAAACACGAATGTCTTGTACGCTTCTTCCAAAGGTCGTAGAAATTCTATCACATAATACTCACCTATTGTATACTAGATTTCTTTGCTAATCTAGTTCAATTTGAAATTTTGAAGAATTTTTATGATCTTTTCAAATTTCTTTTTGAATTTTATGCAGTGTTAAAATCCTACCTGAAAATTGACCCTTGAAAAAGGTCGGAACTATAGTTGTAAGAATTCTATTATATAATACTCACCCTCCACCTCCCCCCCTCACCCTCAATCTCTTAATATATTTTGATTTGAATTTGATTCATGCATCGTTTTCAAACCACCTGATGAGTCCTTGAAACTAGGACGAAATCCGGATCGTGGTATACGTTTGTATAACTCACCCTCTAACCTTTCCTGTAAATTCTTCGGATTTACTTGAATGAGAATAGGTTATATACCTTGTTTGTGATCTTCGGATCATTCAAAACAGGTATGCTACTATAAGCCGTCTGAAGAGTCCTCTAGCAAGGACCAAATCATGATCACGGTAGCTATACTCTCACACCCTCACCCTCTGTTTATTCAGCCATTTTTCTTTTGCTTCTGAGCATTTCTTTCTGATCTCCTTATCTATCTATTTGTATTCGAGTGTATTTGACTTCTTGATTCGTCTTTGTTCCATTAATTGTAGGATATCATCGGTCATCCATCTTTTCTTCTTGGTCTTTTGTACTTTTGGAAGTAC
Source organism: Macrotrachela quadricornifera (assembly GCA_022393335.1). Classification (NCBI taxonomy): domain Eukaryota; kingdom Metazoa; phylum Rotifera; class Eurotatoria; order Philodinida; family Philodinidae; genus Macrotrachela; species Macrotrachela quadricornifera. The sequence continues at coordinate 1,493,848 of JAJEKB010021111.1, read as the reverse complement.
TTCTTCAGCAGGTAATAATAACGAAGATTTCATCTGCTTCCACAATACTTCTGTGTTTGTAATTGCATTGGTCTCAGCTAATGCTTCAAAACGGTTTTGAACTTTAACACAGAATTTTTCTTTTATGTCGGTGTCCGTTTTGAGAAGATTAATTTGAAGCTTGGTGTTTTTCTTTCGCTGATTTAATCTTTTTAATTTTACCCTGAATTTACAGACAACTGGGACATGGTCACTACCGCAGTCTGCTCCAGGAAATGCTTTAGATGATATGACGGAATTCCTGAATCGATGAGGGACCATTATGTAGTCTATTTGATTTCTAGTTCGGTCTTCGGGGCTACGCCATGTCCATAGTCTACGTGGATGATTCTGGAACCATGTATTTGTAATAACGAGATTATGTGATTGGCACTAGTTCATCAAATTATCTCCTCTATCATTTTTGTTTTCTAGACCAAAAGGTCCTACTGTGTTGCCGATTCTTTTATCTCCTACTTTTGCGTTGAAGTCACCCATTATGTAGATGATGTCATCGGATTTACATTGTTTATAAGCTTTGTCTAAATCTTCATAGAAATCTGTGATTGCGTCTTCATCATAATCGGCTGTCGGTGCATAACCTTGTATAATTGAGATGTCAAAAGGTTTGTCGTGTAGCTTTATAAGAATAATTCTGTCTGTAATTGCCCAAAAGCCTTTTACACTCTTGGAAGTTTCTTTGTTCAAAAGTATTCCTATTCCTCTCTGGTGTTGATCTCCTACAGAGTAAAAAAAAAGTTATCTGCTGTGAAAGATTCAGTTCCTTTCCATATGGCTTCAGATGATCCTAGTACATACACTTGTAATCTTTGCATTTCTTTCTGAAACATGGTCCTTACGTTCTAGGTTCTTATTTTGAGTGAATTTTTGTTGCGGACAGTAGCCTGTTGACGAACGAGGGTCACTTGTCGTACATGACCATCCCTACCGAGCGAGGCGTTCTTTCTGAGAACTCCATTCACGCTATTATCTGGACTGGAAATATACAGCGATGGCTTCGCCTTGCCTTCTGCCGGTTTGAAATGGTTTTCTCTATTCAGTGAATTTGCTAGTCCAAGCTAGCAAGTTTCACTACACCCTGCTGGCAAGATATCTGAATTGTCCGGGACTGTTTATTTGAACAACTGCTTGTTCTTATTCGCAGCTAACCATTATACTAATGGCCATTCCACTATCCACCACCTGTGAACTCGCTTATAGCATTCAGCATAGCCCCAACATTCTTTTTATGATAAAAAGATTTTCTAGATTTGCGTTCAAGTAAAACATTACTGTTCTTTTCCTTTTTTTCTAAAAAATTAAACCAATATATCAAACTTTCTAAAATGTCATTTTTTTAATTCAAAAAAAAAAATAATATCACATAATACTAGTCTTTGTATCACCTTTTAAATAAATCTTTTTATCTTTATATTAATCTATATTTTATTTCTTTAAATATAAAATGAAATGTAAAGCTATTTTAGAATATATAGTCATACTGTACTAATTACCAATAATCAAATCTTCATTTTTCTATTTACAAACGATGTCGAACATCTCACATCTCACAAATATGAATCTCGATATGTACATTTTATTTAAAATAAATTCTACTTGACAAATATGAATTTCTCTTTCTTGCTTTGTGATCAATTATTATTGGTTTTCATCTACGATGTTATTTTTTTGCTATAAATAGTTGTCCTCAATAATGTGCTTCGTTGAAAAAGGCCCTGAAAAAAAGAGAAGAACGTAGAGAAAAAAAGGTAAAATTTATTTCGTGTTGCGAAAGTAGCAATTGAATCATTCGATGAAAGAAGCAAATGATATCACAATATAATAAACAAGTGAAATCGACAAATACGCATCATTGAACTTTTTCGATTGCCTGGTCTTAATAATTTGACTGTGGTAAGTAGTTAATTTCTTGTTAGGAAAAAAATTCTGACGAATATTGAATCGACGTCAATGACCAGATTCATATAGTCGATAAATATTTGTTAATTAAGAGAATAGAGAAAAACAATGCAGAGAAAGAAAAATAAGAATTACTATGTGTTTACACAAACTGTACGTGGGAACTAATCTTTATACAAAGCTACATCTCCTATGCCATTATCCAAAAAGAAATTAACTAACCGATGTTATGTTTCATGTCATTTACATAGAGCTTTTAACTTTCTCCACTCGATAATATTTGCAAACTACTTCGTAGATTGATATTAATGTGAGCTGTATGCAAATGACTTGAGTGAGAACAGTACACTACTACGTTGTAATGAGGAAAGAGAATTATTATTCTGACCTAAAAAAAAAACAAATTAAGAACAGCAACGTAGTAGACTATAGAAATATGGAAATCAAAATTAATATTTTAGGAAACTTTTAGTGTTTTATAGAAAATAACTTTGTATTGGGATTATATACTCAAAATCGAAACAATCTTCTTTCAAAACTATAAAGGATCGTCCTTTATCACTTCTCCGTATTCTTTATTTTAGAAAATTGACAAACGAGTGCATAAAATTATAACTAACAAAAGGCAACAACCTCGATAATGAACCTAGTTTTCTACTTGTATCAAATGGGACATTTGTTGATCATCCTATCGAAAGTCTTTATCATTCACGCTTCCTCCAATCATCATGATTACACATGTCTTCAAATTATTAATAAACTAAGTGACTATGATGCTGCCTTTTCTGGTCGAATCGATGTCAAAATAAATGTAGCTAATCATTCGAATTCATCGGCTGAATTTCGAAAACAAATGATTCAAAATGTAAAACACATAGGAGGAGAGTATTATACATGTGGAGAAACTATGAGTTGGATCACTGAAACGTTCGAGGGCTTAGAATCACAATACATCGAATATCAGAACAAAAAACAAGGTTTAAAAGCTGGCTACAAAAACTTCATTGGTAACGATGTTATTAAATATTTTGAAGGTCAAAAGACAGTGAAAAATCGTGTGATTTATCATATTCAACATGTGGGAACTTGTGATCATGTTTTTACGATCGAACAAATTCCAGATAAGAAAAATAGTCCAAAATATCGTATCTATCAAAGCTATAATGGTGCTTATAGTAATAAAGCTTGGCTTGCAAGTGAATTAAGCCACGACTTATATACACATAAGGATATTATCATTCCTCATTTGACCTACTGCATCAATCATTCTAACAATATGTCGTTGCTTTGCATGAATCTAAGATCAATGTTCGAAGGATTGAAAAATGCCTTAGAAGGAAAAGATCCAATTTATGATAAATTTTTGAAGTATATTCAAACTTATGATATCCAAAGAGCAACAGAAATGTTTAAACGTAGTTGGCAATTATATGGACAGAGTCGTCAACTTAGTACATCAAAGTTCTTTTCTGATTATCTTATTAAAACAAAGAAAATTACTGAATATATGAATGTCTCGTCCAAAACATCAACTCCCTTCGACTCGATCATATTCAATCAATGGATTGATCTTTATGGTAGTCCACTTCCTACTTATTTTCCCGGAATGCCTGCAAATTCTCTTCAAGCTCTATTTGCAAATGTGGACTATCCTTCTGGCTATGGCTTCGAGGTCAAGGCAGTTTACTTGGAAAATAATGCAGAAAAAATCAATGGTGATTGTTTCAAAAATGCATTAACATTGATGAAATCTATTGGTGTGAGAAAACTTTGAAACGTTTATTTTTTCAATACTAACATGAATATGACAAGAAAAGACATAAAAGAGATCTTCTATATACCTAATATTATTTTCTTTTTATCTTATAACATATTATAGGAATTATCTATACTGACAAATATTTTTGAATGTTATTTCATTCGATGTAGTTTTTCATTTTGATCATTATCAGAAATGTCATCTTTTTCCTCTCTTTTCCATATAAAAACTTGTTCTCTTGTTTGATGAGTCTACCCGTTATCAATTGAATAATCCATGCAGTAAATTTGACATCTGTACGTGAAGATACAAAAAGATCAACTGCTAATCGAATACATTGTAGCCAAGCAAATGCGATTTATTTCCGTTGCCAATCATTATGGTCACATTCGTTCCATGCTTTTTTTGTTGGTTCGATGGAGATAATCAATTGACCTATACCCAAGTTTGGTACTAAATATTGTTTTAAAAAAACTTTTATCTCTTTTGATTCATCATCACGTTCACGATTAGTTTCGATAGTTTCATTTAACAATTCTTTCCCTGGTAATTCAATATTTGAATCTTCTTCTACTTCTCCATACCGCTCAGAATATTTACGAAAACAAGGTAAATTCGAATATTAATGTTCTGATTTCACTCGATTAATACGATGCTTAAGCACCCGATATATCACCCTAAGGTAGTGCATCATGAACATGAGATTGAATTGGTTGTTCGGAATGATCATGTTCTAATAATTGATTATAAAAATCTCTCAATACTCCTGATTATTGTATCATCAAGATGTAGTCAGGATTTGATTTCGAATTATTGTCTATTGTTATTTTTCAGCTATTATATTTGACACGTTCAATACCTAGGCTAGGAACTTCTGGTTCGAATTTGAACAATGATCGATTCATTGTTAAATGATCCAATGAGTTATTAAATCTTGTCGACCACCTTTAACCAGGATCAGTAGATGGTTCACATGTATGATTTTTATTTGAATATCAATCAATAATCTTCAAAAATTCATAAGTTTGAAAAGTAGCTGACCATTCACTTGCCGTCTTTAATAGACCCTCAGCTGATGGACAGCCTATAGACAATTGAATTGTATATTCTGTTGATTTTGATAAATCATTTTTAAATGTAAATGCAACTTATCTTTGATCCCTTTCTCCATTAGCATCTAAATATGATTTAAATTCATCTTTCGCTATTGCTTCATCCAATAGTTTCAATTCATCGTTTAGTATTTGATGATTATTACTGTTTATTACACGAAGATGTTTTCAAATTTGATGTTGATCAATTTTTTGATCAAATAAGAGGAAATATTTCGGTTTCAACGCTGAAATAGTACCATATGGTGAGAATTGACAAACATATGGTGGTGTTGTAGAATATTCATACAAAACTTCTTCTTTCAATATTCCTAAAAATAATAATAAGATCATCAATGATGTAAAAAACTGTTTGATAAAATTACTTTCAATTGCTGATACACAATTTTCTTTCTTAACCTTTAATATATATTTAGTCGAGTATAATAAATGGTGTTTCGGCTCAAATTGAATTGTTTTCGTTTCTATCCATCTCCATCGACCTTCTAATACTGGTGTTCCATGATCTGCTACATTGATATTCTCATCTAATGATGAAACAGAAATCATTCCGTTGATTAAATTGGAAACAATCTGATCCACTCGTACTAGCTTTGTTATATATGCTGTAGTGTAGAAATAATTGCTATCTCTTCATGTTTAAAAACATGTTTTTCAATTCTATTTCTATTTTTTGACGTCACATACAAAAAAATGTTGATTGTCAATTAGTACAAAATGTCAAAGTTTCTTCTTACTAATATCTGAATGGCTTCTTGATAGCCAACTACAATAAGCACAAACAACCTATCCAAAAATGAGGACAATATGAGCTGATGTATGAGAAACTAAGAGTTAGTCAATTCACTCTGATGATCAGTCTTTTGTGCTCAAGTTCAAAACACATTCTTTTCTATTATCAATTGACGAATCTTCGTCTCGTTGATTTATTTAACATATATCATACTGAACAGAAAGAATCGCGTGGAAGTGAAAACATTTGATAAATAGGTTTATTTTGAATTAAATGTATTTATGGTTATCAGAGTACAAAGCAGCCATTACATGACCGAACATTCTACTCACCATTCAAACTACATTTCCAAATATCGTTTTTTATATCGATGTAAGTTTCATATGTATATATTACAGATATTACCACAGTACATTAAAAACATGGAAATAGTTATAAAAGCTGAGAAAAATTCGTAACGACCGATCAAGAAAACTCGACCGTTATCGTTTCCATCTCTGCAATACAGGCACAGAATCGTTGAAGTTTTGGTACATCTTTGCACGCGATAAGTACAGTGATGTGCATTATGATTTTCCTGGTGAATCAGAATCAACATCATAGCTCCTATTTTTTTTCCGATCTACTGCATTGAAACTGGAAGCAGACATGTTTTGATAACTTTCATTTAGTGTTTAATCTGATGAACTTGGCTCCCCAGTTTTTTTATCTTTTCAAATTAGTGGCAAGAAATGTGTCTTGACGAGATCTATGTCTTGTAGGAAAATAAGCCTAGGATCTCGTGCACCACTTGAGAAAATTTCAAAATATTACTTTCAGGAGTGTAGTATTTCTTCGAACTTATTCAATTTTTGGCTTCTATCACTTCTTTTATCTCACATGTTACTCACTTGAGTAGAATGAATTTGTAGAATAAACTGTTTTTTGTCCAATTGAGACATTCTTGAGCTCAAATGATCAGGCTATTTACAAGATAAGCTCTTGAGGGTGACGACAGACTCAACACAACTATTTTAGACAGTTTAATAAAAATCAATTTGTCGTCAATTCTTTTTACTTTTCTTCAGTACACATAACACTCGGATTTAAATCCGAGGTTTTCACATTTATTTCTTTAGAGCTCGAGCTATAACCATGTTTTTTTGACCCAGTAATAGACAGATACACACTGAACATTATAATATAGATAATCGTGGAAGTGATCATTATTAATTAAAATGTTCTATAATATAAAAAGTTTATCTGTGAAAATAATTCAAATTAACCCCTTGAGTCCCGGCGACGTATATATACGTCCTAGTATTTGTTCACTGTTGATGTATATCTCACGTATTGGCTAATCCCTGAAGGATTGTTCCTTCTTAGCTTATTATCATTTTGGCATATTGTAGGATGGGAATATTCCTTGTCTTTATCACCTTCTATAGTACTATGACCTGTAAGGTCCTAAAGGTCATACGTTATGTCATCTCTCAAGTTCTGCATATCTTTTCTCTCTTTCTTTGTGTCATATAGATCCCTTTCCTTTCTTCTACCTTCGTACATGATGTCATGTTTTTTCTTTGCTTATTCCACAAACATTGCAATCAAAACATCCTCTAAGGAACTAGGCAATATGCACATCCCATAATGTCCAAAGTGATACACAGTATATGTATGTTGACTACAATGTACCTCTGTGTATTGTTAGTTGCTTTAAAGACTATCATACAGAAATGGACTACTAATGCTTATTTGACGCAGAAATGCGGTTTCTTTCAAAAAAACTAAATAGAAGGACCAAATTTAAACATTACTTATAAAAATTTGGATTTTCGCAAAAAAGCCGGGACTCAAAGGGTTAATAAATAATAATCTGTCAGTTCTATTCTGGAAATAATGTACAGTTGACGTCAAAAGTATTGCACCACTTTTTTGTTTTAGGTTCAATATTAAAATTATTCGATGAAATTTAAATTTCTTTTTTATCATTGAATAGCACAGCTCGATTACTATATATATACCTGTTTGATGGGAAAATTCATTAAATATAGAATACAATAAAAACAAACAAACTAGAGTGCTAAGAAAAAAACTACAAAAATATATTTTTATTATAAGTGTCATTATTTTTAGTAATATGCGTGTAATTATACAACTGAGTAAGTGTTTTATTTTGATATTTTCATGTTTTCATAGAACTCGTCAAGCTCTACGCAACTGTCTATATGAAAATTTTTTCGAATCTTTCTACCGCATAAATTTACCAAAAAACTAGGAAAAAAATGTGAAAAGCTCATATTTTTAATGTGAAAAATGATTTTGGCAACTTTCTGTATAGAAAACATAAATAAATGAGGAAACTTCGGATTTTATCCGAGAGTTATGTATACTGTAAAAAGTATATCAGACAAACAAATCATTCTAGAATGTTTAGACATCAGAATTATCATGAAAAGCTTTTTTTTATGAATTTACTCTAAAGACAATCATTTTTTTCATAACTTGCTTTTTATTATTTACTAATCCTTCAATAAGGTTTCGAGGCAGATGAAATACAGATTCGATCTCTCCAAACTTAGAAAACTGTAAAGTAATATATCTGTGATTGAAAGATAGATCTCTAATTGTGGATCAACGAGACCGTTAACAACATTGGAAGCACTTGCTGCATCATTATGTTTGTCATATAGATAATTTAGGCATTTTATTTCTTTGTATATTATATACCATTTTATAGCCCGTAAAATTTTCTATTGAGTAGTATATAACAAATGTATAATGACACTTTTTTACGATAACACAGTTATTTCTTGGCGGATCCTTCTCATCGTCGAACTCGACCGAGATATTAATGAGACAATTCTGTGCACAAAATTTCAGCGCAATCGAATGTAATTGTGAAAAGTTATTGTGTAAATGACCGGACGGCGGGACACTGACCGATTCTAGAGTGTATGAACTTTTTGAGTACACAAAAATGATATTTTAATCCCAGGAATAACAGAGAAGAAATTTTTAAAAAGTACAGAGGTCAGTTATTTCTAGGCCACCCGTTATTTATTGTAAACAATATTTCTTCTCAATATATATTCTTCTTATTTATTATAAAGGTATTTTCTATTTGACGTTCGTCTTCATGAATTATAAAAAATATCTTTGTCTGATCTCCATTCCCTATTTGCATTCTATTTATTGTAAAGTTATTTCTTGTTCACCTCTCTCTTAATTATTGTAAAAAAAAACACTTTTTTGCTTATGTGCATCACATTCATATACTCACCATTATAAGAATCATATTTATCAACCTTATTATATTCATTTCATCGAAGTACATTATAAAAAATTAACAAAAAATACCATGATGGTTCAAATTAAGAAATTTTAAAAATGAATAACCCATTTTAATACATTAACAAAATATTTATCAATATTACACTTGTCAAAAAATAATAAAATAATAAAAAATCCATTATAATACATTATATATGCAAAATAAAAACGTTTACCAACAACATATTTGTCAATAATTCATTCAGAGTTTTAATATATTATCAAAAAATCAGAACATTTATCAATAATGCACTCATCAGTGTCATCATATTTATTAGAATATATTAAAAAATTACAAAAAAGACCAATGTCGTTGCAATTAAAAATACAGCTAAAAACGCATTATCAAAAAATTAAAATCTATAGTAATAATCTGTTCAGAAAAAACCCTACTCAATCGCTTGAAAAAGAGTCAATTCGAAACGGTTCGCGTTATTCACTTATTTATTTATTTCTCTTTTTGTTCTTTCTCGATCTTCATATAAACAAAAAAAACAAAATATTTATATATAAAATATCATTATTTATTCATCAGTAACCTCGTTTATCATAATAACTTAAAGTACCAAATTTATGTTGATTTGTCAAATTAAAAGACAGAATGATTGAGAGATATATTATTTATTCTTAAAACGAAAGGCATCAGATCCAGAAGGATTTTTTCAAAACGAATAAATAAACAGAATGTATCATCCATTTTATGATTGTCGTAGTGGCACTTTTTCAGCACGTTTAGATGTCGAGATTTATTTATTGCCTTCAACGTACACAACATATCAGCATGTTGTTGATGTGTATGCACTTTCTTTTCTGTAGTCGATGGCATTGATGGATAATATCGTTTCTTTCTCTCTCTCTCTTTCTCTTTCGTACGGGCAGACACACGTACCATAAGACAGAACTGATTTTGCTCTCGGAAACACCATTGATGCGCCTGTTCTTTTTTATGGTGCTTCTATTCAGCATAATATTCATTGTGATAGTTCAAGTGACAGCCAATACTAAATCTAACAAACTCTGCGACGACAACAAGGACACAGTACAACTGACGATTAAAACGTGTGATAGGCGGTGGGCTGGTACGGATGATATTATCCATCTTCTTCTTCGTAGTGGTAATGGTGCTATTTGTCGGGCCAATAATTTGGATAATTCAGGAAATGATCGTGAACGAAACAGTGTTGACGAATATATGATCTGTTGTCCAAAAGGCTTTTTGATGGGTGACAGTGAGCTGAGCATGTTAGCTTTCACTCAAATGGCCATAATGGCAAACAAACATACTAGGTTAGAGGATGACTGGTGTATTGAACACATCCAGGTGCGAGCGGGCAAACGAGTTTTGTTAAGCTATCGTTTTTCCGATTGGTCAATGCGTTCGAGAAGACCGTGGCTGTTCGGCGTGACAAAGATCAACAACACGAACTATATTCACTTTTAATTTATTAGTTTTGTTCTTTTCCGATGTAATCATATAGCTTTTATACAGTGAGATTTACAATCGAGGCTGGTCTTAATACGAATTGTTTCGACTTCAGGTTGATTTTAAATGTAAACAGTTCGTGATTATTTCTTGAATAAATTTTGATAGGAGATAGATAGTGACCCGAGGCGTACATGATTGAAAAATGAACAGTATTGTTTTAAATTATATTATGCAAAAATTCGATAGAGAAAATTGTTCTCAAGGGCGATCTTTCTAGCTACGGTTATGACAGAAGTATGTTTTCAATCGGTCAGAATGAATGAGGCCAGAGAGATAGATCTGCTTGATAGAAAAACAAAGAGAAACACGAGTGGAAAGGCGCAAAAAATATCAAGCATTGACATAAAAATAAATAATCAGAATGTATCATTCATTCTATGATTGTCGTCGTGGGATGTTTTCAGCACGTTTAGATGTCAAGATTTATTTCTTGCCTTCAACATACACAACATAGCAGCATGTTGTTAATGTGTACACGCTATCTCTTCTGTAGTCAGTGGCATTGATGGATAATATCGTTTCTTTCTCCCTCTCTCTTTCGCACGGGTAGATACACGTACCACAAGACAGAATTGATTTTGCTCTCGGAAGTACAAACGATGCGCCTGTTCTTTTTGATGGTGTTTCAATTCAGCGTAATATTCATTGTGATAGTTCAAGTAACAGCTCACACTAAATCTGACATATCCTGCGATGACGACAATGACGCATTAGAACTGACGATCAAAACGGGTGATAAACCATTTGCCGGCACGGATGATAATGTCCAAGTTATTCTTCGTAATTCCAATGGTGTTCTTTGTGGGTCTCATAATTTGGACAACTCGCGTAATGATCGGAGACGAAATCATGTTGACGAATATACGATCTGCTGTCGACACGGATTTTCGATGGGTGACGATAAGCTGAGTATGTTGGCTTTTAATCAAATTGGAATAATGAACAAAAACGGTCGTATATTTGTTAATGACTGGTTTATTGAATATATCGAGGTACGAGCGGGCAAACGAGTTTTGTTAAGCTATCGCTTTAATGATTGGACGAAATCTATGACACCTTGGCTATTTGGCGTGTCGAAGGTTACCAACGATACCTACATTCGCTTTTAATCTATTACCTTTGTGCTTAATCCATTCTACTATATGGAAAAGAACAGATCGAAGAAAAATGTCAAATTACTAGTTCTGTTTAGAAATGGATTGTGTTGTTTATAGTTATAGCTTCTTTCTCTTCTTATTTATCTTTCTGAATGTCTAATTATAGAGAAATTCTTCACTTATCATTTCATATTTTGAAGAGAGATATATCTGTTAATTGCGATAACGAAAAAAATAGATTTTAGATTTATTTATTTTATTGAATAAAAAATAAAATCTCTTGTACTCCTTTTCTCAATACTGTTGTCGTCGTTTATTGGCATATGCAATCTGTAGATACACTTGCAAGCGATTTTATTCAAAGGGATAGTTTCTAATTCAGTTTTGGAATCTTATATCAATCAATAATTTTCAAAGTGATAACGAAAATCACCATGCCTTTCAGCAATAGCGTTCCGTGTAAGCCAATATAGCGTTATGTTACATTTTTGTATAAAGTTATCTATTGAATCGAAGAAACCACCATCATAACATCTACCTAAACTTGTTAAGTCAAATTTGATCAATTTTGGACATTGGATTGATAGTATTAATTCCCATTTTTTGCATTTGGTGTATGATACCAACTCGATAAAACCAGTTCTTTTAAATTCGGTGTTTGTTGTAACAAATATTCGATCTGTTCGAACATAGTATTATTTGATAATCGTAAATTTAGCTGAATACACTTAGGAAGCATTGGATTTCTAGATAAGATTTGTTGCGGTTGCCACATATTAGATTGATCGTTAGCGTATAACTGATAATCGATGCAGCATGATTGAACATTTTCTAGAGCAGGAAATAATTTGATTAAATCATTCCAAGTCAATGAGTCAATCAACAGATGTTTAAGATTTGTTAATCTACCTGTTTTCATTAGTGAAGGAATTGTACGTATGTTTTTTTGTCTACTGTAAGTGCTTATACTAAGATATTTCAATAACGGACAATAGTCCTTATCAGTGGTGGCGCGACTGGGGAGGGTATCGGGGATGCGCCACCTCCCAATAATAAAAGATTTTTGTTTGTTTACCAGACAACGAGTCTATAAATAAAAATGCAAGAGTGTAGAAAAAGGGAGAACACCCCTTACCTTAAGAAGTAATGATAGAAGATGACCCATCAACACTTAAATAAAAACTGTTTGAGAAAGAGTTCTGAGAAAACTGTTTCCACGAAGACAGTTTCCTTAAAATTTTGAAGAATTTTCGCTTCGCGAATCAAGTTTTTCAATTGTATTACTATCTTTGACTTGTAAACTAACTCAATTCGTTTTTTTGTTAGAAAGATCAATTTCTGAGCTCGAATTTTGTAGCAGACATTTCTCGAGAATGAATCTAAGGATGAAGAAAAGCCAAAAAACAAACATCTCTGAGAAAATTCTTGCAACCACACTATCAAATAACCTCATTTTCTGTCTTGTTTTAATTTTTTCATATATTATAAGAGAAATGAGAAAGCACATTCTGTCATGTTTTTGTAGTGCAAAAAGTTCTCCTTCTAATGATGTTTTGGAAGTTACATTTATTCCCGGCTTTTGTATCTATAACCAGCATTTTTCTGTAAGACCCCGAGTAATTCGGTCGTTCTCACTATTTGAACATTATACAACGATAAACAAAAGATATTTTTGAATTATTTTTTTCACTAAAAATTCGGCGATTAGATATATTTCAGCCAAATAACGGAAAAACAATTTAGTTCATGTATAATTTCTGGAAATGATGGCTGATATTTTTTCTAAACTGAAGGTTCTTGCGAAAGGATCAATTTGACGAAAATTTCGTGTTTTAAACTTTATTGATTGAAGAGTCAAGAATGAATCCAAACAAGTTTTTCAAAGCTGCTGGTGAGAGTTTTTAATACCTTACAGCCTAGTCTATTTCGATTTCAAGTTCGAGCCATGCACCCTCAAAACAATTAAGAAATATAGGCTTCAAAATTGCAAAAATATTGCAGAAACTTTTTAGAAGTATTTGATTTTTGGATTTTCTTCCTTATAAGATTTGTTTTGCAAAAAATATTCTGATACAAAATCCGAATCTTGTTGATTATGCATCATCATTTTTCAAAAATTTCAGAATCAACTTTTATTCAATAACAGCAGTTACTGAGATTTACTTTTTTGAAATTTATTTCTTCTATAGAATTTATTTTTTTTAATAGGAGTTTATTCGGATTTATTAAATGTATCAAGATTTTCGTGCACCTGCACTCGACTGCTGCCCCCTCACCCTCACCCTCACCGTCATCCACAAGATAGTGCAGGATTCATTTTAAAACGTATATGGATTTATTAAAAAATCCCACTAGATCCAAAAAAAACAAATTTCGGTAACTATTGTTACTGAATAAAAGTCGATTTTGAAATTTTTGAAAAATGATGGCGTATAACCAACAAGATCCGCTATTTTGTAGAAAAGTTGGCTGAAGCAAAAATAAGAGAAAACTCATGTTTACATCCGTGATAAAAAAAATGACTCCTTCCATCATGTTTGAAGACCAGGCATACAATTACTTATGACTCCTGTGTATAATAGAAGGAAGTGTCTGATGATGTTGACTCTTGCACGTTTTTTTCTACTAATCGAGATCTATTTGCTCTGAAAATCTTTAAAGTTTTCTGATAAGTCGTTTTCTAGAAGTGTCTAAAAGAAAAAGAGTACCCTTAATCAAACTGTATTTGAATAAGAAGAAAAATATATAGGACGAACTTAAAATCTCTTTTACTTTAAACGTACTAGCTCGACTAAAAATGTTTAGACACCTCCCAAAGTTTGGAGGTTCGCGACACCACTGCATGGGAGTAATAGTGGATTATTGAGAATAAGGTTTAAATATAATTCTATGAATAAATCAGATGCAATTAGTGATTAATATCAGATATCGAATCAACTTGAGTGTACACATATGTCATATATAAAAACGATAACTTGTTGAACAGAATTTATCACAAGCCCACACAACATATTGTAAAAAAGCAGATAAGTGTCGTTTCTTGATATAATATAAATCTTAGTTTACATCAGACTAATAGATAATTAGCAGAATCATATCCATATATTATTTGTATTGTAAAACTAATCATTAAGAAAATAATTCTTACAGTTGATTCAACAATAAAATACAAAAATACATCGATTATCTTCAAAAAACATTTGAGTTGAGTAAACACAAATATGTTTAGAATTTTACCAACAATTTTACAAGCAAACATTCCATAATACGCATACGGAACATATCTTCTAACAGTATCGACAATGTTTACAGTTGTTGATAAAAATGTCATAACAATCTTGTCGACTTTATTTAGAATATAATCTTTTATTTATTTGATAAAAATAACACAACACTTTCTCTCTTCTCTAATTAACATCTACGCTTGATGTCCGAGCGTATAGGAGAAGAAGACATATTTTCAGACAAAAATGCATACTATTGAGTGAAGTAGAAGACGCCAGTTGAATAAATCTAGAACCACACAAGAAGAGTTCACTAAAAGAATGTAAATTATGAAATATACAATAGAAAATCTGAGAGTCTATAGAGTTTTCTATCAGTGTATGTATTCATGTTTTAGTTTATATTTAGGAGCTATGAAAATGAATGAAGACACTCTCGTGTACAGATTCTCATAGACTAGAAATGTCCAAAGTTAGCCTTTTCTTTACCCTATAACCTGTTGTTGCATTCATTTATTGAAAAAAGAATTTAAATACAGTGTCAATTGACAAGCACCAAAAATACTTACTTTTCTACCTTTTTCAAAATATAGTTACTATAAAAAATAAGGTTTTAAAATGGCAGCTGTCGATTCTAATAAAACAATTGAAGAACCTATTTTTGACGATACTTACAAAATCAAATCTGGGAGAAACTGGATATGAGAATATATTTTTATTGTTCTAAATTTATTTTTATAATCCATAAATGTAAACTATAACCTAAATACAAAGGATGAGAGAAAATGGCACGGGCTTTCAGAATACGTCATTAGTTTTTAAAGAAAACGAGTTTTTACAATGATAATATATTTAAAATACAAGCTGCAATTTTTTTTTCCAGAATTATTGATTTATTTCTATAATATATAATTTAAATATACAGACTGAATATTCTTCAGAAAGAAAGAAAGAAAGAAAATCTTTTATGACTTTTAATTTTTTTTTAAAGGAAACACTGGATGTTTTTCTAACATTTAATCAGTTGAATAATTTTATTAGTTCTTTAAAATAATCAATATAAATAAAACAAATTATGCGTAGAACTCTGAAATATTTTATTTAGAATATGAAAGAAGAGATTAAGATAAATATTAAATGAATGCAAATATAATTTGATTTGAAACTAAAAGTAATTACTTAAACCAAGTTAGTCTTCTGAATTTTAATTTGATCTATCAAATATTTATTTTATCCTTATGATCTTTGCAAATAATTGTGTTTGTCGATATGAGTCGAATTTTTATCATAGAATTGATATTCTTGTCGTTTATGCATTTATGAGATATGAATATAATACAAAGAACAGAGGAAAAAAGCAGGAAGCTTCTTTTATGAATTCTTTTTATCGTTATCGTAGTAATATATATTCGAAGATAAAATATTTTCTTCTCTACAGTTTTCTACTTGGTTTGATACCTTATTTTCTCTTCGAAAATTTGACTTAGTCGAGTATATTATTCAATGGAATATCCATTGATCAGATCTGTTTACGTATTAAAATATCTATGATCAAGGTGATCTGTTTATAGCGATACTCCGTAGTCTTTTTTCAGATAGATTCATCATTCTGAAAGATTTATTTTAATTCTCTGATAAAGAGGCCATCTACAATTAATTTCAGGCACAAATTATAAACGACACGCTAAGATAGAAGTAGCAGTGGCTCAAATATGCATCTTAAACTACACTATAAATCAAATGAATAAGTCTCGAACCTTGAACTATACTTAAAAATAATATATGTTCAAAATCAATGGTTACCGTGATTACTTTACATTTTCAAATTGAAGTTGAAATCACTGATACCGATTGTGGTTCTTTTCGTAAAAAAATAGAATTATTCTGTCAAATCCGGTAAGATTTAAAAAATAATTGAGTTGAGTTAAATTCTAAAAAAACCTCACATATCTCATGTGTAGTTCTTCCAAACTAAATACAAATTTTCCTTCTCTATCAAAGACCAAAGCAAATCTAAATATTTTTATTTAACCATGTACACAAAAAGTGCCAAATATTGCTAAAGACAGTCTTTTATTTATTAGTTTAATTCAAAGATTTTTTCGAATAAATGAAATATAAGATAGAAAATTTGTTCCTAATTGGTACTCAGGTATTGCTTCATAAACTGTATCTTCCACTGATTCAATTGTCCAACCATTTTCTGATGAAAATAATTGATTTAAATCATCTTTTTTTACTCGACGTGGTCTAGTTGGTCGTGTTTCTTTCTCACAACAAGATATTTGAATATAAAGACCACCTGGTTTAATTAATTTTTCTAGATTTTTCATATATAGTTGACGATCTTCATTTGAAAAACAATGAAATGTAGCTGAATCAAGAATAATATCATATGAATTTTGTTTTAAATTTGTCTTTGAAATATCTTCAAGGATATTAAAAATTTCAAATTGAATATTAACATTATTTTTTTCTGCTTTTTCACGAGCAACTTCAATGGCTTTTGGTACCTAAACAAAATTGATTTATTTCGAAAAGAAAAATAAAATAAATTTACCATATCAAAAGCTGTGATATGAACCTTGTTCACGTGTGTAGCAATATAAATTGCATTATCAGCAATTCCACAACCAATATCTAATACTTCACCATGAAAAACATCTCGTTTAACAAGTTCAACAATTACTTGTTGAGGTCGATTAATTTCCCATATACCATTGCCGCTTCCTGATAAACGAAAGAAAGGTTCTTGTGGCGGTGCTTCATCATTGTCCATCATATTTTGTAGGATCTCAAACAGAAAAATATGTCGCCTTATCAATTCAAACTAACAGAATGTTTTATTATATAAAGAAAAGAGAAAGTATCAGCATATTACAAAGTACAAAGATAAAGACTGTCTTACGTTCTAATTATGACTCAACAGAGAACAAAAGATATAATAATCATTTGTTCATCGTCAATTATAGAAGAACATGTTCAATCCCAAGTCAAGACGAATGGTTAAAGAATGTATAGATCGGAACATGTGCGCGCGTTCCGAACGCGTTCACCATGGCGTTCGCTGATTTGAAGAAAAGGTATACCAGACGATAGAGATTGACGGGTTGATCACATTAGTATCAAATGTTTTTCTCATTGGATTTTCTTATAGAATTTTTTTGAGGTTGTGCATACCTATAGAACACAGTCTATGAAATCAAATATTACAGCTGAAGAACTAAAGATTGAAGATAAAGACTAGCGACGATTAATGAAGATCGTAGAAATGTAACAGTAGAAATATCACTCTTGTAATCTTCGACCTGATAGACCATGTTCTATAGGTGTATATAAACGCAAAAAATCTATACACGAACAAACTAATAAAAAGCGTAAAAAAAGAAATGAAACTATCCACAATAAAAAGAAAAAAAAATTTTATGATTCTCTTTTGTCAAGAAAAAAAATTTTTAAATGTAATATTATAGCAATATTTTCTTATAACTACCATTTTTTTGTCATGTTTCAGTTACGACCTCTAAAAGATAATACGAACATTACGGACGCGTTGCGAACGAGCGACCTCTATCGAACATGTTCGGAACACGTTCTATCATCGTTCGTCTCGACGTGGGATGACCAGAATCATTAGAAGAATATTGTAAATTTTATATTATCAAATATAAAAATATATTCATAGAACTTCTTGAGACAAAATGGCAACATTTTGTCCAATTACAACTAATGTTCATTCATATGATAGAATAATTCAATATGATAATATGGATGAATATGGGAGGTGACAGAATACTATGCTTACATCGCCTTCGTTTCACTCTCCATTTTCATATGCAGCATATGCGCATTCTTTAGATGAATTCTTAGTGTCTTATAATAAACTATCAATGTATATTTAAAAAAATCAAGAAAAACGTCATATAACAGTATCGCAAAAAATAATCTATAAGGGTTCGTATCCGAGAGAGAATCGAAAAGGACTTTTATGATACGGTTCGTTTTCAGTTTCAGATGAATACACAATATTATTAGAGTAGAAGCGAAAAAACATGATAATAAATCAACTACTTACATTTATTAAAAGTATTAAACTCTCTGCTCTTAAATATATAATTACTTATTAACACTTGTATTTGTTAGGATTACGTATAGAATAACAAAAAAAAAGGAAGATATCTTCAAATGAATCAACTACTTAATATTGATACGCGGTCCTCAATCAAACGAGCATCCATCGATTCTTCATATTGCAAAATAATGAGAATAAATCCAAATAGACACAAAAAAGCATACAATGAGTGAGACGCGTGGTCGAAAATCAAAGTATATATTTTTTTGTTCGCTCTGTTTCAATTTCTCTCTCTTTCACAGGCATCGAATTTCTTCTCACTCAAAATTTATCGAAGTTTCGGTCGCTCGAGGAAAGTAAATACATCGAAAGAGTATTTTCGACTGTTTCGATGGAAGCTAGCCTATTACAAAGGTAACATCGAATGCTAAGGCTACTTTTCATTGATGAAAGTTGTTTGAAATCTGGCTTTTCAAAATTGTCTGTTGTCTTTAATAATTTGAGTAGAATTATTTATGTTTGGGATATATTTGACCCAAATTTTAACATTTTTTAACTAATACTTATTATTCATGGATTGAAATCAGGATAGACATCCACTTGTGCTTTTTACAAGAATACACGATTAATCCTTGCACTTCTACCCTCGTTTTTGCAGTTTGTGTGCCGACAAATGAGTTCCACAAACGAGTTTCTATATGACTGGTCGCTTGATCTGAGAATCGTCCCTCTAAATTGAAAATTGCCATTCATCCCTTTCCAAAGCTTTCGTCCACCATTGTCACTTTGTATTTCCTCCCATCGTGGCCTACACACATCCTTCACTCACTCATGTGAGGGTGAGAATGAGTCGAGCAATCATGACGCGTTTCGATCTTGCTAAAGATCTATTCAGATGGCTTTGAATCTCGAATGGTTATCGGAAATTTTTTCAAAAGTCGCTGATAAACTAATAAAGATAAATCTTTACTTTTTGTTTGAATAAGGGTTTTCTCGAAAGACATAGGTGATAAACTATATGATAGTTAACTTTATAGGAGAAATACTTTAAAAATAGTTCCATGGCGATTTTGACCTTGCTCAAGTTTTTCATTCATAATCTTTGTTTCTGTTCGTAAGATTGAGAGGGATGCTAGGTTTATATATTTTTTGTGATTATGTGGTGAGTAATGATGTGGATTGTATTGTTTTTATAGGTTTGTGTATTCAAAATGAAATAAAATGCAGTTTTTCGTTGATTTTTAACTTAATTTTTAATTTTATTTTAATATTGTAAAATTTTCAACGTTTTCAGATGGTAGTACGATCATCGTCAGTACAAAAATCAACGAAAAAACTGCACTTTATTTCATTTTGAATATTCATATGTACTACATTCTCAAGTTATTCATTTATATATTAATTGACTATAACAGCAGTTATACAAACTTGAATATCATATTATACTTGTTTGAACTAAGGTTCCAAAACTGACGTTTCAGCATAGTACTGATGTTATGATATTGGATTGATGTTATGGAATTGTATTAACTATCATGATTATGTTCTATATAACATCTTTGTATGTTTTATTTTCATTGTGTTTTTGTTTCTGTACTGACGATGACCGTACTACCATCTGAAAAGGTTGAAAATTTTACGATATTAAAATAAAATTAAGTTATAAAATCAACGAAAAACTGCATTTTATTTCTTTTTAAATCATTACTTTGTATGAAATATAAAAAGAACGCAATATGTAATTGCTTCTAGAAAGCCTTGAAATTTCACTGTTTGTCTAACATATTTGCCATTCTGCACATGAAGAAAAAAAAAATTGCACCATTATAATAAATTTTATAATACAACGTCTACAAGCGAACATCAAAAAAGGAACAGATTATTTTATACAGTGCACACATATAATTCGAAGAAAACAGCATCAATGTCGGACAAAATGATTTTCGCATTTCATACACTACCGATCGAGTTGGTTTATCGAATTCTCGATCATCTCGATAAACCAACAATTCTACTGTCGTGTCGTAACGTCAACACAAAACTAAATGGCATTACAGACACATACTCTCGATACAAAGTAATCTTTATTTCTTTGATAAAACCATATATTTATCATCTTTCAAATAATGTTATTTTCTTTTTCTCAATGCATTATTTTCCTTCAAAGTTTTCATTCTTTATTCTAACATATAGATTTCATTGGAGAGTCTCGTATACTTAATTGTTTTATATCAATGAAACAAACTCAAAAGGATATATACAAGTATTGTGGAAAATTTCGTAAGCTTATAAAACTCTACAATATCTTAGGAAATATAAAACAGAATTAAGACACTTCTTGAAAGTATTAAAGTAACTCTTTTTAATAGGTATTAGTAATTTACGCTATCACCACAACCACCCGACTTTGTAAAAATGATCATAAGTTGCCTTTCCTAACACCCACAGAAACACTCGTGCTACTCACTGGCATATGATTAAGATAGCTTCTTAAGTCTAAATATCTTGAAAAAGTATCGAAATGTAATCTCATATTTTCAATAAACGTAAAACAACGAAAATATGATTTGTCGTACAAATAAAAGAACAATAGATTTTTCTACGAAAACTTGTTCAAAATATCTTATAATATACATACACTGTTTCAGTTTGTCGAATTCTATCAAATCAGGCACAAAACTCGCGTTTAAAAATTTCTTGCATTTTTTCGTTTTTTGACGTTTATTGAAAATATGAGATTATATTTCGATACTTTTTCAAGATATTTAGACTTAAGAAGCTATTTCAATCATATACCAGTGAGTAGCGTGAGTGTTTCTGTGGATGTTAGTAAAGGTACACTAAATACAGTAGACATGTCAATACAGACTTTTGGGGTGTTAGTGTGTGTAAAGTGACATATTTGGAGTGGGTTTACATATTTCCAGAAGAAAATTTCTTATTAAAAGCCATGAAGAGATGGTATATATATGAGTCAGAATGTAGGACATAGACTTCTGTGGGTGTTAGTGAAGGTCCATAATGGTGCCTACACAGACTATAGGTGAGATTCTGAGTGGTAGTGTGGAAAGGGATCAATTTTTGGCTGACGGTGGGTCGTTTTTTTCCTTTATGACCTGAAAAAAGTGGGTGTTAGTAAAGGCAACCTATGGGCGTTTTTACAAAGTTGGGTGGTCGTGGCGGTAGCGTAAATTACTAATACCCCTTTTTAATGGTGACAAAAACGAAAATATCATGTATAAAATGATTTATAATAAATTGAATGTATTCTTTCTTTGTTGACATTAGTTTGTAGAAATGACTAGTCAATACTATACATGTTCTACTTTATAAGCAACTAATATAAGCTGAAGTAAAAATTGCAAATTGTAAAATTAGGCACTTTGATAGTCTGCAACAGGCTAAAGGTTTCATTCTCCATCAGTTTTTGCTTGACTATGTTAATTTAATCTGATTCGACATATTAAAAATAATTTCTTTCTCAAGAACTTTATTGTACAATGGAGTTGAAACATCTCTATGATGATAAACTATATTAAACTAAACACACGGTAAATTCTTTCAAATTTTTCCGTTACTGTTGATTATCATTCATTAATCAAGAAACTAGGTAATCTTCAATTTTCAATGAATCAATTTTACAGATTTAAATGGTTTAGTATTTCTGATCTAGAATGTTAATTGTTACATGTTTTGGTACTGTGTATTTATCACATAGACGTATATGATATTGATTCAGGTAGCTCTCGCACCATAAAATACGGGTCGCAAGTAATCCGGATAATGAGGCTAAAAATATAGGGTACTTTCTATATTATGAAAGTCATCGCCTCAAATAACCTGAATTCTAAACCCGTTTAACCATTATCGTCTAGAAAGTCCATAAGTCCTCGTAAAAGATAAAATGACAAACTTTAGAAGCACGTGATCCAGCTCATCGAAGTTTCTTCATAATCCAGCATCAATTTTGAAAATTTCTTTTTTTTCTTCTTAGTATTGTGATATATTCCTTCCTAAGAAAAACATTCTGTTATGCTTATACGTGAATACTAAAACTATCAACATTTTAACTTTTTTCCAACATTTTCCAACTGTCAAAATCTGTCCAAAACAGAGACCGTCACAGGGCACCTTTTTTTGCCCTGCCCTGCCCTCTGTCCTGTCCTGAGGGCAGAACAGGGCGTTTCATTTGATTTCCCTAATTAATAGAACTGTTGATATGTTAAAAGTATATAGCCATTTTCAGGTTAAACACGTATATGTTATTTATATTAATTCGAAAAAAATGTTATACATAAACTGGGATCATCATAGAAAAAGTCTAGTATATTTAAGCATAAAAAACAATCCAAATCATCAGAGGAGGAAAATGCAAGTATTAGAAAAAAAATATTGAAATAGTAAATAAACATAGTAAGTTGTTTTGTTATATGAACGCGCATTATTCGACGTATTCCCTTCTTTTTTTTATACATCCTTTTTTATATAAATGTAGACTAAATTGTATTCAATAAAATCATAAAAAATGACAATCACATCCATTAAAAAAAGTCCTAATCGAACTATTTTATTCAAGCGCTTGCTAAGACTTGAGTTCAACATGTGTCCATCGTGAATGTCTCTCGACCTACAGACAAGCACTTGAACGCTTGCGTGGGTCATGCGTCTAGATCAAGACAGTCATGCGCTGAACTTATGGCGACCAGAGCAAGGAATAGCTTAGAAACAATCAATTCGAATAAAATAACCACGACTTTTCTACCCGAGATTAAATGAAGATCCTTGATGTTTACAATATTAAAATTGGACTACTGATATGGATTGTCTCTCCACTGTCTTTCTTATAGTATTTATTTTTTCAAACTATCAGTTTTTACTGATACTCGATCATTGTGAACGTTAAATTGACGAAAAAAACAACGAACAGAAGCTGGTTCGCAATGATATCAACTAGATTATGTTTATTAACTTATCATGCTTGGGTGTAGATGTGAGAATGGATGTGTAGTCGTCTATCAGTAAATTAACTCTAATTCATTCAAAACTTGATGAAAAAGCAATCACTACATACCATTCGATGCGCCTCGAAAAGCTCTACAATGTAGTAACTTTGTTTTTTCATGTCTGAATAGATTACCTTGTGCGAGAAGGACTATTAAACGCCGTGGTTATGGCTTTTGTTGCACTCTAAGTGCTTGGTCGATCAAGAAACACAAACGCTTGAACAAGAACTCAACTTCATGAATAAGAACAATAAGCGATGAAACAAGAAGCACAAACACTTCAGTTTCTTTTAGTGGTGTCCAGTCTTTACTCATGATGTGTCCAGAGCGCATGACATTCGGTCTTAAGAAACCCAAAAATGTCATGCACTTGCTAAAAAAAGTTCGGCTAAGGCCACTTATCTTGACCAACTGATAACCACATCTCTTACAAATGATCATGATATCACTGTTATTAGGTCAAAAACCTCGAAAATAGTGCTTACTGCAGAAAACAGTAATCAGGGCATCAGGGCAAAAACTTCTGCCATGCCCTGCCCTATAAAATCGCACAGAGCAGGGCAGAGCAAAAATTTTCGCCATGCCATACACGGCAGGGCAGGGCATCAGGGCAGCTCTACCCTGTGACGGTCTCTGGTCCAAAACATTTTGCGCTAAAAACCATACTATATACCTACCAATTTCTATTATTTCTATATAACTCATTTCAACAATAGTCTACATCAGATCATTCCACTATACCAACTCCAATAACTACTTATCGCTATGTGTTGTTATAGGTAGATTTCTTTCCTTAACATTAAATTGACAACTATATCTTTACAATCGCCCTTTCAATTCCTGACAATTTCTCTCAAACTAAAATCTTATACATAAAGTATTTTAATAATATGTACTTGAATGCTACTTTTCGCAGAGACTGACCACATTGGACCTTGAGTGCAATCAAATTAGTCCACAAGGAGCACTACATTTAGCCAATGCATTAGAACAAAAGAAAGTAATATGAAACACATTAATATTCTTCTTATTCATCTATCCACTCACTTTTTTACAGACACTCACCACATTGAACCTCCAAAGTAATGAAATTGGTCTACAAGGAGCACAATATTTACCCAATGTTTTACAACAAAACCAAGTAATATGAATCACATCAATATTCTTCTTATTCATCTATCCACTCACTTTTTTACACAGACACT
>JAJEKB010021111.1:1424195-1449854 GCA_022393335.1 Macrotrachela quadricornifera | reverse complement strand
TATAATCATAAGGATGTCCTTAGTAATCCTCATTTTTACCAATATCTTTATCTTAAACAGTGACAGATCAATAGCATTATACAAGTGGTGTAAGTTATAAAAAGATCACGTTTTTCTGATAGATAGTTGAACCAACATGAATGAATGAGAATTGGGGCCTCTTGGCAGTTGGTCACGCCCATATGTGTGTTAAAACAACAAAAGATGCACAAAAGTAATTCTCTTTCTCGTAGAGAAGAGTCTTAGAAACATAAATTGTTTGCTTGCTTGATTGCTTGTATGTCCGCACAAAGTCAAAAAAACATTCTATCAATATTTTCTATAAAATTTGACCAAAGGGTTATCGGGGTCGAAGAATCCGAATCTGATGTTAGTTTTTTAAGATTTTTTTGCGATCCATTTTTTTGACAAAGGATCACTTTTTTTGATAAGGGGTGACCGAAGGGTAATCGAAGACGAGGAATTCAAATCTGAAGCATGTTTTCTAAAAAATTTTTGCGACTCAATTTTTTAAGTAAACGACGAGTTTTTAAGAGAAAAGTATTTGTTTTTATGAGGTTTGGTCAAAGGCAGTTAATGTCCAGAAATTTGAATTTGACTTCGGTTTCTTTTTAATTTTATAAATGCATAGCTTGACGATAGTCTAGAAACACAAGTTCCACGAGAAAGAGCTGAGCGAATATTTAGACGAACGCTACTTGTTTTTAATCAGAGAAAAGAAAAATAATTTTTAGAGCTGCTTGGATAAGTTGGATAATGTGTGTGTTAATTCTAACATTATGTTCTATTGTTGGTCTTCTTATTTATGGTAAATATTATAATTGTGATCCGTTAAAAACTAGACTTGTTTCACGATCAGATCAAGTAAGCCAAAAAAAATAAAGGAAGAGGAAAAACAATTATTTTTATTTTTTTTTAGTTGTATCCATTGTTTGTTATTCAAACATTAGGAAAGATTCCTGGTTTAACAGGTCTTTTTATTGCTTCTATAATGAGTGCTTCATTAAGGTAAAATATCTGTTTTATTTTTTGTTTAAATAAAGTTTTTTTTAAAAATATTTGCAATTTAGTACAGTATCATCTGGTGTAAATAGTACAACAACAGTGATTATTGAAGATATTTATAAACGTCTTCAACCAAATCGACCATTATCTGATCATTTACAAGCCAAAATTTCAAAATATTTATGTATGAAAATCGATTGATTATTTATTTTAACAAATTTTTTTTATTTATTTTAGCTCTTTTACTTGGTTTATTAACAATATTACTTGCTTTTATTATGTCTTATTTAACAAATATTATTGTTGTAAGTTTCTTTTTTTTTTCTTTTTTTCGAAAAAAAATAGAATTTCATTTGAGATTGTCCTTTCAATATTGGGTACATTAACTACACCAATATTTGCTGTATTTTTCAATTGCAAAATACGATTAAAATCTACTAATTCTGATTCTTCAATGGATTAGAATCAATTATTAGATAAAAATAATCAAAAATTGTCATATTTAATCGATATTAATATGAATTTTTGTGTTTTTTTTACATGGATGCTGATCAAGTTTGATCGAAAACATTTTTTTCGTTTATAAAAAAGAATTTAATAAACTTTTATTCTTAAAGATTAGTGGTGTCATAATAGAATTATACTCAAACAAATTAATTTCTCGATTAATAAAATATGAATAGTGTGTTTCTATTGTTAGAAAATTAAAATAATACAACGGAAAGAAAACAAAAATCACAAAAATTGTTTTTTATTCAAGTATTTATCATACTAGAATGTAGAATCTATTAGGATCTTATAATCGAAGTTTTTTTAGCCATGGAGTTTCATCGATTGCTACTCGTTGTAATATCAAAATGATTTCTTCACTAATTTGAAGAAATTCATTGTTTTCGTCGGTTACATTTCGACTGTGACTAAAGCAAATTTCAAGTAATTGAATAAAATATGAATGCATTAATTCATCATCGTTCTTTGTCCATTCCATCGATGAAAGTATGCCAGCATATTCATCGTCTTGTTTTTTATTATCAAAGATTAGTAACCATTCATCATTTTTATTGTATTGTTGCATCGAAGATGGTTCGCATTCAAATGAATTTGTTTCACCTATAAATTGACTGAGTATAATTGGCCATGAAGAGAAAGATTTTGGTGTAAGACATTTATGAAGAATTTCAACAAAAACACAAACTGTCCAATGTACAGTTGCTTTGATTCGATAATGTTTCGAGTTTTGAAATGACCATGGTAAACTTCCAAACTGTAATCGACGTTTTCTAATAAGATCTCTGAGTGCAGCTTCTATTGTTAAACTGAGCACATCTTGCATTGGTGAAACTTCTCTTTGACGTTTTTTTAGAAGTGCTGTAGTAAATATCCAGGGTAAACTTAGAATTGGAGCTCGTTCCATTCCATTTTGACCACTGTAACATTCTCGATACAATGCAACAGCAACACGATTATGTAAATCTTGGCATTCCTCACATAGATCTTCGAAAGGTGTAGTTTCGTAACAGCGGCTAGGATCATCCGGGCAGTAAGAGATTAAGCGCAAGAAGAAAGCTTGACGTGTACGTACAACAAGTTGTTCGAGCTGAGTATAAGCTGTGTCTTCAAGTTCACCACCGATAGTATTCGTTGATTTTCGACACCATAGATCACTTTCATGTGAAAGTCCATATAAATTAAGAATTTCAAGTATTTCTTGTCGATAAACATAAAACAATTGAGATGCTATAGCTGATATTTCTTGATCTTGTCTTGATCGAGTTGTATTAAGAAGAGAAGAATCTAGTGGAATTATATTTTCTTGATCATCGCCATCAACATTCATTTGTTGCTGTTCTTCTTCGTCGTATATATCCTCATCGCCAGGAGTTCGAATCTGTAAATGGCGTAAATGACGATGTCGTCGAAGAAGTCTATTCCATCCCCGTAATGTTTGACGTGATGAACAATAGAGTTTTCCTACAAGAAAACAAGAGGTTTATGCAATGATCTTTTATTTTGAATCTGAAATGTGTTAGTTCACGATAGTAATACTTTCGATTACAAAGAAATCTAACAATAAATTCAATTAAAAATATCATACCAAGGATTTGTTTAGATGGATATGATTCTTTATCGAGAACTTCCATAAAATCTGGTCGTTTATTTCCCAATACTTTGCTTAATTCTCTTATATCTTCTTCATTTACTGGATGTTGTCCTGTTTTTCCACTATCGACTTCTTGGCTAATTATTCCAGCTAATTTGATTGTCTTGTCATGATTTACTCCAAAATGATCGGCATATGCCAAATGTAAATTCGATAATCGTCCTAAAAAATCACTTTCAGCTATATTCAATACAGTGTCGTTTATATCATCTTGAGTGATAGGTCGCGAGAGCAATGGAAGTTTTGTTTGTGAATCATAGTCATATGGCGTAGCATTGGGAGTTTGAAGTGGAACAAGATCTTCATGCCATATGACTGCATATTCATCACCGTCGAGATCAGATCCACTGATTTGATGTGGTGCTGGATCATTACCTTGCTGAGAAAAGACAATAACATCTTTGAGATGTTTCAAAGCTTCATGTTTGACAGCAGTAAATGTTCGAATATCTCCTGGATGATGACAAGGATTTTTTGTAATAACAACCGTACAATTGTTAAGAATTCGAGTTGTTTGCCGTTTATTATTGTTCTCTTTGTCTTCATAATCATTAAGTCGAGTATATTGAATAAAAACTTGATCAGGTCCTAAGACATTATACTCATCTACAATACCAAACATATTTCGAGCTTTATTGCGTGGAACACGAATACGTGTTCGTTTAAGTAATTCTCGAGTTGAAATAAGACATGCAGCTATGAGCACTTGTCGAAAGAAAGGTTCATGAACAAAATCAATTTTTGCGCCATAGGGCAAAAACCAGTATGGTAATTTATCATCAAGTAAATTTTTCGCATAATCATTTCGTAGTAAAGCTCGAATAAGATTCAAATGATTACGCTGTTGAAGAATAAGGAAGGCAGCATCAGATACTCGTCGATTTGATAGAAGAAGAATGGCTTGTCGATTGAGATAGAGTGATCGAGGTGCAGAAATTTTACATACTTCAAAACATTGATGTTCACTCACAAATTTATTCATACTAGGTCGAATACACAGATGATAACCTAATTCCAATTGTGAATCAACACTGACAACACCCTTAGCGCCGGCATATCGAAACTGAACAACACTAAATGACCGCTTGCCAAGTTTCTCTTGAATCTACCACAAAAAAATATTTTAAAAATGCATCTCTAACGCGTCACTTTATTTACTCACATCATCTCTCAATTGTTCTGACATAGTACCACATCCATCTGTAAATAACTTTCCATCTTTTGTCTTGATATCATCTATTTTATGGACATATCTATCATTTACCTAAATACGACGATCAAAATGTTGTTAATAATAAGCAATTCAATAAAATATATTACATCAATAGTAGGAGTTGTTGTTGAAAAAGAATGAGCTATACGAGAAGCATATTTTGCTACATTTTTTTCTGCATCAAATATACCCATCCATTTGTAAGCTTCTTTAAATGATAAATTTAAGCCTGGTTCATGATGATAAAACCAAAATTGTCTAGCACGTAATTGTGATTGTGAATGATGTAAATATCGATAAGATCGATTATTATCCATTAGAGTAAATCCATCTTTTAAATAACCAAGAAATAAAGGACGTATATTTTTGAAATGAGTCGATTGTAATGATTGACCGTTTTCATCACGTATATCAACAAGAACAAAATGCTCTAGTGCTTTGCCAAATTGTTCCTTAGCGCGAAGAACTCGATTTGTTCGACATAATTTGAGTGGTTTTATTCGAATAGTTGTCGGTGTTAATGTTACTGATGGTACGTACGTTTCTGTGTTATTTTGTGAGTCCAAACTACTAATCAATCCAAAAGTAGCGTCGTCTCGTTTGCGTTTGGATTCTTGTACAGCATCACGCAATTTATTTGTCAAATCGACAAAGGGTTCAAGTGTAAATAGTCGTGAAAGATAAACACATACACGATAAAATAAATCATCCGCATTATATCGTTCATTACTCAATGCACGTAATTCATTACGAAATCGATCGTCAATTTGAATTTGTAAACGATAACCAACATTCAAAAGCATTTGCCACGAATATCGCATGATAAGAGTTGGTAATTCAATAGTAGGAAATGAATAAGCTGATGGTCCTTCATGTGAGTTGATTATTCCATGACAAATAGTAATGTTGTGTTCAGTGAAAAATTCGACGAGAAATTTAAATGTTCGCTCAACTGTATTTTGAGCTTTTGTATTCGTTAATTGATCTGAATTGATCCGAAGTTCAAATTGAACAGTAGGAAAATAGATTCCATTACGCTTGCTGAGACGTTTATCTTTTTCATAAAAAGATCTTTGGGGTAATCGATCAACAATAAATGATGGACGCACTGGACCAGGACGGGTAGGATTTTGTTTGGGATGTTGCTTTCTAACAACCTGATTCAATTTTTGTTTTGAACTAAATTCATTTATATTACATATTTGACATATGTACATTATAAATCCATCTGGCAACAGATGAATAATAACTGTATGATCAATATTAATTGCTAATAATTGTTTCTTTTCTCTCTCTCCTCTCTCTTCCATGACCCATTCAATAGCTCCACCATTATATCTATTATTTATGAAAAGTGACCATTTAGTTCTTGCTTTATTTGACCATGAATGTTGTGGTGAATAACGAAATTCATTGAGTTCGATAAGTGCACCATAACGAAGAGAAAGTTGATATGATGATGAATTTCCATATCGAATCGGTTTAATCCGTTCAGAATTCAGTTGGACACGTCGCTGTCGTTTCCGTTGATTTTGTATTTCATTTTTGAATTTGAGCCAAAAAGGAAAAGATTGAATAGAGGTAAGTCGCATAATATCAAATGAATAAGGACGTTCTAGTTGAAAGCATATAAATGAAAGACCAAAATGCCATGGGCGAATTTGACCATCATTGTCTTTTGAGTTCCATCGAATGTCTTGCCTTGATAAACGTCTTTGTAGTTCTTCTTTAGCTTCTTCAGCATTTATATTTTGTACAATAAGTTTAATTTGATTATATTCTTCGAAAATCCACAATGGTTTATTTTGCATATTCTCAAGATTTGAACTTGATGCGAAACGTCTACGCAAAGGTTTTGGCGCGCTATTTTCATCTTCTGAAGTTTCAAGTTCTTCTTCAATATCATTTTCGGTAAGATCATCTTCATCAAGAAAGTCATTATCATTGGCAATATCAACTGGAATAGATTTTTTTATTTCAGGTAATTTATCCCATAATGAACTAGTCTATAACAAAATAAATCATTGCATATATACAATTTTATTTTTATTGAGTAAATTTATATGAATGTTAAATTAACTTTCATTAGGTAAAATTTCTATCTTTTCAGGAAATAATTTGAATGTTAAATAAAATCATGGAATGCTAAGTTAATTTGGATTTTCTCAGTAATAAAAATATTTTTTTGCTGAGTTAATAAATTGAAATCATAGTGTAACACAATATTACTAAAATGATCAAAATCAACGTCCATTTTTATTATAATAGAGCAATTAAAAGTAATTAATTGAATCGCTATAGGCAAATAATAGCTATTGCGTATATGTAAATATTTAATCAGGAAAAATCTAAGAAATACCTTGCAGTGATATATAAAAATCAAGATGTGTTAAGTGTCACTTCTACATAAAATAAATCATTATTTCTATATCTTAATAGCAGTCACTTTTTGAAAAGCGTTAATTGTAGTGTGCCGCCGCCGCCGCCTCTATTCAATCATAGGCATAACGTACAATATATATCGGCTTGAGCGCATAACACGTTACTTCAAGATCGGGAGTTTGAAATCATCATATATGAATTTCATTGTCATCACCTTGTAGAGCGTTGTCTAAAGTGTAGGGAAATACATTTTGTTCCATTAGCAACTATGTCAAAGTGTATTTGGTAATTTGTAACAGAGAGATATCACTCACTGTTATAGGAAATTCTTCTATTTCGACCGCCAATGAACTTAGCCCATATATCGAAGTAGCGTGAAATAAACAAAGTTGGTTAAGGCTTATAAAGACTAACAGCAGATGTATCTTTTGACATAACAAATGATTTTGTATGTGTTATACTTTTTTGTAACGAGATTATCTAAAACTACTTATTTTTACCAGAAAAAGATCCTGTTTAATAATAATTTTATGTAACGCGATGACGTTTTTTGTATTTTTGATATCTATGGAAATATATTTCCGGATAGTAGTTTCTTAGTCAAAAACCACTATAAACTATATTTAATGTTTTCTTTCTTAATTACTAACAGTTTGCCATAAGAATATAGCTGATTGATCTAATAAGTTGATTGCGTTCAGTTAAAATGAAATCATCACACTAGATTCTCTATCATTTCTATGATACATGTGTAAGGTGGAGAACACTCAAAATTTTAGTTAACACTTTTTCTCCATGATTTATATATGGTTGGATAGAGCCAAAAAAAAACTATATAAGTAAATGTACTTTTAAAGGATTTTTCCTATTTTATAAATATTAAAAACCTTAAATGACTGAGATCATACTGTAACTAAGACCATTTCGCATAAAATGATCTTAGTATTTTGAGGTTTTTAATGTATATAGAAGAGGAAAATGAATTGAAAAATACATTTTCTTATATAGATTTTCGAGCTCTATCGAAACATATATGAATCACGAAGGAAAAATGTTAACTAAAATTTTGAGTTTTTCCGATTGTATAGATACATGGGTATCTCTATTAGTCGAACTAGTTTATTTTTGTTGCAATTTTTTTTTGTATTAAAAAGACAATTAAATAGAACATTTAACATCTGTATAATTTACTCTTTGAGATAAAAACAGTGTTTTGTTTTTATACAGGAGGAATACATATAGCTAAATACAGCGTAGAAAATTAAAATAAAGAGCCTGCGTGAAGATTTTTTTTTTCGTTGGATACCTCGAACTGTTGGCTACAAAACGTATATAGCAAGTTCCTTTTAATACAGCACACATTCGCAGGAAAATAAAGAATAAACATGTCACCCTCAATATTTTGTCCTTTTTTTATCATCGCGTTACGTCATCTATTTTTGCTCTAGTTTTCAAACGGCTCATTCAAACGACCTCATGTTTTCAGAGATTTTGGGGAAGGGAGAGGCACATCTTCCAACAGAAGAACAAACCTTCCAGGTAACCTGACTCCTGAGAAAAGTTAATGAAACTGTGGCCAAAACATCATTGTGTTACGCTCGCTCAAGCCGATATATATTGAAATAAGACCATGATATATATGTATTTCACTTATAACTTTCGTTCTTTTATATCCATAATCTGCATTGGTTTCTCAAGAGTGTTTTGTGTTTTCCATTTTCTGGTAAGCTCTTACATTAACTCATCTCTTTTTTCTATAAGTAACTGATTGTCCAGGTTACAAGTTTGCACAGAATTCTAGGTAATAACCATGTAGACATGTATCAGGCTGAAATTTTCGAAAGGAAAAAAGGATCATCAATATTTACCAATCTTTTAATTCTGTATTGAGTTAGTGCAATTACACTGACTTTGGCAAAAAGCCAAATATTGATGAACTACTTAAGCTGGAAAAGCAATTGAGGATCTCAGTTAACTGATCTTAGTTTGTCGTCAATTAAAAACATGGATTTGTGCATCCATAAATGTGTATGAGTTTAGGATATTGATATTTCTAATTGTTAATTTACTTTTGAAAAACAGCCCTATTTTCAGACACATCATTACAGAAAAATGGTTTGTACTATTGCTTCAGCTGTTTCAAAAACTATATTTGCAAAAGTATTATTCATATGGATATTAGGTTGAAATTTTGCAAACCATTCCCAATAACAAAGGATATATCACTGGATGAAAAAGAAAAAGTGGACGATTACGAAGAACATCAAACGCTTGATTAATAGAATAGCTGTACAATTAAATTTTTTACTTAGATATTTATGACTCTTTAACATAGCAAAAATTATTTATTTATCTACTGATTTCTAATATTTTACTTAGAAAAAATAGAATTATTTACTTGATTTTTCAATAAATTTATTTAGCGTTTAAATAGGAGTCATTTTTATTCACTTACGGATGTTATTGAATCGCGTCTTTGATCGGTAGTTGGTTGTTTTTTGAATGCCATTTAATGATATTACTCGTGGATTGCTATTTAAAAATAAAATTCTTTGAAATTAGATGTGCTTTTTTTTACTTCTAGACGTTGTGTCTACAATATGAATTTAAACAAATGTTATTCTCCAATCTACTAGTAGTAGTTATTCAGTATTTTGAATCTTTGTTGTATGTATAATATTTACTTACAATGGAGGTATTTGTGTTGATAAGCAAAAATATTGGATATATTCGATTAACAAGGAATTTTTGATTAAGTGTAGCAGCGTTGTAGTTGTTCTCTTTGATTTATAGTGACTATTGATTGTGAATGTCGTCACGACGGATCGGCGTTTTTTTTCCCAGTTATTTCTTAACAAGACTTTTTTTTTCTTTCCATTATGTACGTTTGTCGATTTTATTGATCGTAAATCAACAAAAACACAGCATCAGAAATAGTAGAAATATTTTTCTTGCCATGTGTAGCAAAAATCATTTTCACTTTTGTTTAAAAGAAAAACAGGTTTTTTTTCTTCATTTTATTATAATAAAAATAAACAAAAGAAACAAGAAAAGATGTTCTTAATGTTATCAAATAACAGAACAAATACTTTTTGTTCCCACAAAACATTTTCTTTTCAATTCAATCGAGAAAAAAGAAAATCTTGATTATTGACATTCATCAAAAATTCAATAAATATGATAGTATTACAAAGTAATCCTATCTCAGATACGATTACATTTATTAAAAGCAGATGTAAATAGTATTTAAAACTGATCAAAAGTCACATGATATTAGATCTGATGAATATAGTTTTATTTCAATACCTTCTCATGTTAAATAATTATTTAAATGCATTATTATAGACGAAGCATCCTATTATGTATTCATGCAATAAAACTTAAAACATTTAAAGATTTTATCAATATTCATGTTTAAATAATATACCAGATTATACATCCATATCATTCAAAAATTAAAATAATCCTCGACATCAACCATAAACTCTACTATGGTATCAAATACAACAGGTAGAATAAAATTATAATGAATTTTTAGTTTTTTTGTTAGGTGTTGAAATGTCTCAACCTTGTTCAAGTAGTGAACAAAAATCACGAATATTACCATTACGATCAAGTTCATCAGTTGAACCTCAAAATTTCATCGAGTTCTTCTCAACAATCACTAACAGACAAAAAAAATCAGGTGGATTTTTTCAGTGAAACGAAAATGAACAGAGAATGATTTAGTACCTATAAAAAAAACATTTTTTACGTTTGATTCAAGGGTCTATCTGTGTTTTTGTTTTTCTTCTTCCTTTCATCATAATGATTTTGTTCATTTAATGAATTTTCTTATATATTAATCGTGGCTTTCGAAACTATCCTCATTTATGATGCAGATATTTCATCATTCTCTTTAATATGAAAGAAATAAAACATCGCATTGTACACCTAGTCATTCTTTAACTCTCGTTATACAAGATTAATTTTATTCACGAGTTATTTGCCTTTTCTTCTTCATAGTTATATTCAAACATTGGGCTCTTTTATTTCTTTTGGGTTTGTTTGTGTGCGTTTTCTTCCATTATTTACCAACACAATATTTTGCTGTGTTCAGATTTTTGTTTATTGCAGATTGCCGTATTGTTTTCTTTTTCTCCTTACTATTTATAGATACTTGTCTTTGATCAACTTTTTTTTCCTCTCTCCTATTTAACGCATCATTTGAAAAAAAACAATGAAGAAAATTTAAACAAATTAGAAAAGCGAATAATTCTTTGTCATTTTTCTATTCAAAATCTTGACAGTTTGATAGAATTGAGTGCGCTGATTTCAAATAGCATATATTTTTAAAAGCGTGAGGCGAATAATAAAGAGCATCTGAAACACTTTCTGAAAGTCCTAAAAATCAGTTTTTAATCTGAAGTTCTATAAAACTTCTGTTTATATTTGACAAAAATATGCTTATTCGATGCAGAATACTTTTCTCTATTAGAATCTATAAAAATATCTAAGATACTCAAGTCATTTTCGATTGATAAATGTGAAATGGCACACCGATTGAGTCAAATTGTTATAACTAATGATTTCCGTGAGGGTGGGTGAGAATGAGATAGCATTGAAGAGAAATCAATAAAATACCGCCAACATGACAAAATTGATATTTTAACCTAAATCATCTGGACTCATCATCAGTTATGTGTGTATAACCCGTCTAATCTGTGCCAGGTGGAACGGAAATGTTGGATCTATGGCTTTTGAGAAATGATCTGTCGTTTTATGCTAAAGTATCGTAGTTTTAAAATTTTTCGAACGTTCGTGTTGTTTACATTATGTGATATTCTCATCGATCCGTTCTTTTAAGAACGGCTCTTTAGCTGATGATAGTGTTCTTGAAAGATTTTAATCTTTCAAGAACACTATCATCAGCTAAAGATATTTCATCAATTAGAAATAGACCACCTTGTTTCATTGAACAGACTAATGCACCGTCTCCCAATTGAAATAAACCTTTATTTTCTCGATCACGAATTGGACGAAAGCTTCCAAGAAAATCTGAACTTTCTGTTGTTGTGTGCCAGTTAACTGTAAATAATTTTTGTTGCTTTAAATGTGATAAAATTTCAGAAATTGTTGTTTTTCCACATCCTGTTTCACCAACTAATAATGTTGGTTCATCAAACTGCATTGTTAATGCTGATAGAATTGCTAATCTTCTTAATGGTTCTGTCCAGGCAATATGTCGACATTGATTTGATTGTTGAATATTTTCATCGATAGACATTTACTTTTCACAAAAACTTTTTCTAAAATTTCTTATATTATTTGTTTATTTTGAGAATTTCTCGATTTTCCAGCTAATAACAAATAACCATATTCACCTAAAAATTCTTTATAATTTTCATATTGATCGACACTTTTTGTATAAGGTTGTGCCCAACGAAATAAAGCTCTTAATGTAATTAAACTTGATTTACCAGTAAAGATTCCTTTTTGTGAACGATATTTTGATAAATCGATCATTGTTTGTATTAATAACTTCGAATATGATTTTGGTAATTGACATTTTTTTTCAATTATTATTTCTAATTCATTTTGTGGTAAATTTGAAAAATGATTTCGAAATGCTCGTGATAAACGTTTTCGTCCAGCATATTGTTCACCAACTGCATTTTGTGTTGTCAATAATTGAAAACGTTCATGTGCATTGATTAATTCATTTGTTTCACTTAAATATAATTGACGATTATCATCTAATAAACGATTTAATGCTTCAAGAATATCCGTTGATGCTAAATTTAATTCAT
Organism: Macrotrachela quadricornifera; assembly: GCA_022393335.1. Lineage (NCBI taxonomy): Eukaryota > Metazoa > Rotifera > Eurotatoria > Philodinida > Philodinidae > Macrotrachela > Macrotrachela quadricornifera. Next base: position 1,437,304 of record JAJEKB010021111.1, on the reverse strand, counting down.
CAAGAATTATCCACCAACTATAACGTATTGCTTTTATTAAAGGACCATCTTGAAATTTTAATTGACCATTTTTTGATGAACATGTATCACGATTAGTAACTTTCGGGGCATAGCAACAAATGAACTAAACGTGTATACAAGAATCCATCTCGCCTCACACATGAAAGAAAAAATGCATCAAAACAAAACTTTCTAGGCTCTCTTACAAGTCTCAACAAAAGCCCCATAGACAGACTAGATCTATTAATTTTTTCTGTTATGTTGCTTATCTTCCTCTCTCTTTCGATGTATCCTAGAATTGATTCGATTCGAACACGTGTCAATGATAACGATTGAATCTATTGCTTCAAATTTTTTCATTAATATTTCATATCGCAAGTCACATGAAAAAAGAATACATTTATAATCTCATCAACTATGTTTGTGCAAAAGAAAACTCTGTTCACAGTTGAAAAAGTCCATTTCGTATCCTTTCCATTACTGTTGAGTTCATGCAGTGAATCTTTGAAAAATGAAAAGTCCCATGAACCTAATGAAAAATCCTACAAAAGTCCCACAAAAGTCCGCTGGATAACACAAAAGTCCCACGCGACTCGAGATTGAATGTATATGATTTACTGCTCTTTCCTTCTGACTGACATAAGAGAAATATTTGGTATGAAAAATTCTTCATACGTCCATGGAACGTTTGGTAAAGTGGACACTTTTCGAAACCTTGCCATTCCTGGAACCAAGTCAAACACATTATCCGAGTCTTTCAATGATCGAACGCTTTAGTAACCTCTTCATCACATCGTTCACAGTTCATTGTTATATTTTGTTTCAGTCCTTTTGTTTTCTTCATCTTCTTTCTACACCCTTCAAGGATCTGTAACTTCGCGTGTTCACACACCTGATGATGATGATCTTAGAATAGATCGAAAGCTCCTGTATCTCCGTTGTACTTAATCAATATGTTTTTCACGGCAGTTCTCAACTTCCTCCTCTCGATTGTTGTTCCAACTGCCTCACCCTCACACCCTCTTTCTTCGAAAAAATATGTGAGTTCCACAAAATAATATTGTTCCAAACGGAAACGCTATAATTTCAAAATAAGTAATGAATTCTATAGCAAACGAAAACTAGTTCAAAACGAGATTTATTGGTACTAAAGAACATTTTTTGATCTCGATTTTCTATGAACTAGAATTATTTTCAACCGACAGCGAAGAGTATTTTAATGAAATTGTAAATGAATATTCATTAAAATAGAATAAAATATGATGAGTGAATTATGCTGATTTTGATCCGACATTCAAGGTCTTTGCTAATTCGTCAATGACCATTGATAGACAAAGGAGAAAGGTTAGGTCGTTGGGTGAATTCTCTTCAATATCAAGTATATAGAAGTTACTTCGTTGCAGATTAGCGAACGACGGTCTGTTGATCGTGGCACTCCTTGCGCGAGTAACAGGTGAGCCATTGAACAAAAGTGTATATTCGAAAGGATTGATTTTCAACTGTGTAATAGAATACGGTAAGTGTGTAGTCACGATCATCTCACTGTTAGAGGATAATGTAGTTGTCATGATAGTGACGACGTCAATGGACGCGGATGACATAGTTCGAGCAGAAAGAAGTGTCGGCTGGCACAATTCAAGCTCAACTGTTGTTGTTGAATTTGAGGTTGTATTATCATCGGTATTAATTTCATCATCGTGGTACCATGTCATCGTCGAAATTGTATAACAAAGGTCTTCATCAATATCCATCGGACAAGTTTCTGATTTACATCCGTTAAAAATTGAATAAATTGGTTGAGACGATTGAATATTGTTCATTGTTCCTATAATCTTATCTATGTTCGAGAAATATTGCTTAAAAATGAACGAAATTTGATTTCTACTATTTTCAGGAAAGACAATGTAGGTTGAGCCCATGTTTGCTATTTTTTGAACGCACCGTGTTCAAGTTTGAACTGGTACATATCACCCATTTGAAAAAATGTCATGGTATTGACAAGAAAGGCGAACAGCAAGATTGACGTCATTTGTTCAGAAGAAAAGGATAGAATGGCTGTAAATTGAGCATCTCGTCTCAATATAAGTATAAGCATGTTCAAACAATAGGACTAAGCTTTGATTAGTTTACTTAAGTTTAAATGAACAGATAAGTTTGTTCTCGTTTGTCTTACTATTGAGTTTGATTGAAATAATGACGTCTAAGCGTAATTAAGATGATGTATAAACCATAAGTCACGTCACTATATATTTCGACTATCAAATTTATTGTCGTCTTCATTGACCAACTCTATTGAACAGCTCTCCATCAAATTTTTTTCTTTCTCCTCTTCCTCGATGTTTTTTTATATTACGATCAATGTAGATTGTCGCGATTCTTCTTTTCTCTCTTCGCACCTATGTCCTTTCTTTTTTCTTTTTTTCGCCTTGATTAATGAGAACGTTCCTTCTCATGCTTCATTTTTACACAGTTTTTGTTACTTGGAGAAAAAAGAATGTATCTGAATTGTTCTCTTTGTCTCTTTCTTCCTGCTTATATACTCTCACTTATATTCCATCTCTCCTTCTTTATGTTTCTGTGTTGTCGATGGGTTCATGTGTATAGAAAATGAGAGGATTTTTTATTCACTCAATATGTTTCTTTCAGTGGAGAAAGTTTGTAATACATATTTTTTAGATACAGAAAGATTGTATATTAGAATCTCTCTGTTTTCTAATCAGACTATTACTATGACGTTCTACAGAAGAAAAAAATAGAGATGATTAATGACAGATGAAAGAATAGAACGTAGAATAATAGCCTGATTCAATTGATAAGAAACAATGAAGATTGACTCAGAGAAAATTTGATTTCTGCATCACTCAATGAGTATCCGGTAGAAAGGACACGGGCGCATAAGAAGCTAAATCGGCCCACTCCAAGTTTTCTATCAAAAACTAGCTGGACTGTTACGTTCGCCGATTAGATATATAGGCACGTGACTTCGATGTCTGTTAGAACATAATTGACTGTTTATTTTACAAACCAATTATATATGTGTATCAAACAAGAAAATAACAACAAAGAGTAGAACACGAAAGAAAAGATCTAATGATAGATGTCATAGTCGAATAGATCATAACACCCTACCCCTTTAGAAAAAAGTGTTTTGAATACAAAACTCTTTTTTAAATGAAAGACATAAGAACAATAACGTGAAGGAAAAGGGGAGAAAATCTGACTAAAGAAAATGATGAAAGACATTGACTAGTGACATATATCACAAAATCGAGAAAAAACAGAAAAAATATCAACAAAGAAAAAATAACAACAAAAATAGCAACAACCACAGGAAGAAGATTAATGTTAATGTAATCTTCGATAATGGTAATAGCTTTGTCTATTGAAAATGTCTCTGGCTAACGTGTGTTCAGCTTCAAGTTGACTTTCTTCATTTTTTAAACCAATCACCACATAATCTTCATCCATTTTGACATGTATGAAGCGTATTTGGTACATTCGAAGAATTTTTCACATTAAGTATAATTTAAAGCGATGATAAACTTTTCTTTTGATTGTATAACGAAAACGAAATTTCCTCCGGAATTGATTGTGTTTTCGATTCCTTCGATTTCTTGATTGAATGTTTCTTCGGTACTTTAGTCGACGTTGAATTCGTTCAGGTTCATGTTCGACTTGTTCAGCTAAAGCATTTTCTTGACGATAATTCTCTTCAACATATTCAGGTTCTTGTTGTTGAATTTGTTCCTAAATGCGGTAACCATCGGCAATCACATCGTTCATAAACATTATTTCCATCGGTACCACATTCCTCGCAAGGAGGCGGGTTCCCCTCTTTCCATTTCTTGAATTCATCTTGTACATTCACACATTTGCATGCTACAGGAAAATGAAAAATATCAAAAAGGAGAGTCTTCTCCAATTCAACAATTAGAGGACCCCAAGAATAAATACGATTACTTGACCTCAAGAATGATTTGAGTAATAAACGACTTTGTCCGAGTAATTCAGAATTCGAATATGGTAAATGATTGAGTTCGACAACGATGACGCTAGCAGGTCATGTTCGCAGAATCATATGAATTTGGATAAGTGCGATCTTTGTTGTTTCACAATCTGATTCCGTATCGATGCTAAATCTTCTGCAATTGTCCACCTGTTCAATAAGTTTGACCCTTCTACGCCATCGTTTCACTGAGCACCATCTCATTCTGTACAGGTGACTTTTGCCAAAAATCACAAAAAATCATCAAAATGATCATTGCCGTATTTGAACTAGCAAAATATGAACGGTGGCGCCAATTCAGCTGATTTTGATCGCATTTGGAAACCCGTCATTTACTGCACAAAATCATCTCTAACAACGGAATCGATATATCAAGAGATACTGAGAAAAAAACATGGAGTTATTCAAGACTTAATTTCGCATCCGCACAACAAAATACAACCGATCAGTGTTTAGGATCTACTTGTGCCGCAAAAACTAGCTTCTACTTTTGTAATTTCCGATGAATATGATGCAGTTTTTGACGGGCTACAATTTATATACGCTCACTTCTTAATGTTTTTCTTTGTTCTGCTTCTTTCTTTCTTATCTTTTCTATTTTTAGGCATCTTTCTGTATGTATTAATACATGTGCCTTCTTTCTGTCTATAAACAACGATTTACCAGAAACGTGTTTGCGATGAAGTTGAAGAAGTATAATCAGGTTTTGTTTTAGAAACGCTGATTTCTGTTACAGATGGATAAAGAAAATTATCGTTTCTACATAAAAGTGCGTACCGCACTTGATATTCCACCAATCATTATTCATGATGAATTAACTAGAGTCTTCGCCAATGAAGCTCCATCCTACAGAACTGTTGTAAGATGGGCTCAAGCATTCCGTGAAGTTCGAGAAGAGATCGAAGACGAAGTGGGACCAGGTAGATCAGTGACTGAGATGAGTGATGACAATATCGAACAAATTCGTGACACTATTGCCGACGATCCTCATGTAACAATCGAGGAGCTACAAGAAAATACTAGTGTGAACCAGCGGACTATTCACAGAATCATCTCGGATCATTTGAAACTCATAAAGCTTACTGCTCGATACATACCCAAACACCTGATCGCTTCCCAACGAGCTGAATGAGTTCGAATATGTAAAGAAAATTTAGCAAAATTGGAACAAGGAACGTGGAGATTATACGACGTGATGATGGGAGATGAATCTTGATTTTATCATAAACAAATTGGTCGAAAAGTATCAAATGCTGGTTGGGTGGCAAAGGGCGATCCTCTGCCGACAATTGTTCGACGTAGTCGTTTTTCTCCGAAAACGTCGTTATGCACTTTTTTTAAAGTCAGCAGGTCCCGTCCTTATGCATCGTATCGAATCTGGGCAGACTATCGATCACCAATATTACGTAGAAAATTGTTTGCAGCCCCTCATCAACGAAATCAAGAGCCAAAGACCTTCATCTGGAACACAGGCTGTGAAAATTCACTATGAGAATGGTACATCACATAGGCATAGAATTGTGTTGGATTATCTGGAATCAGAAAGGTTCACGTTAGTGCTACGTCCGCCCCATTCTCCAGATCTCGCACCTTGTGACTTTTGGTTATTTGACTTGATCAAACAAAACATAGGTGATCAAAGCGATTCCGACTCGCTACATCGTGATGTGATAGATTTCATGTACTCTTTGGATAAAAAAAGTATAAAAAACATTTGATAAATGGAATGAACGGATGAAACTTTGTGTGAATAATAAGGGAGCTTACTTTGAGCATTTAATGAAATAAAACCTTGATGAAAATTCGTTTATATTTTTTATCTGTGATCGTTACCTAATGTCTAATATAATGCGTAACGACGCACCAGTATAGAAAAGACAAGAAAGAAGCAGAACAAAGAAAATAAATTAAGAAGCGAGCGTATATCGATAACAATAGGTACTGTCGTAACCAAAACACATCATACCGAAACCAATCTTATGAAAACTTTGCTACCATAATATTAACTGGAGTATGATCAAATAGTATAGAAAAATAGAGCGTGTTTTTCTCTATCAATTCATACGAAAAGAATTTCTCTTTCAACTTATTATAAGGGATTAAAGTGTTACTGCCATTATTTGTGGACTAACCTAAGTACACGCATCACAGCACAAAAAAGATTGTTGATGATCGTTCACTACAATGTGATGATAGTATTACCACCAGTGACTTGAACATGAAGCTTTTTCTTTGTTGAACAAACTTCACTGATTCATCACCAGTTTTGATTAATTTTTCAATCTACATTTTTGTAAACACTTTCTTTGTCATTTTTCTTGTGTTTTCCGCAAGAAGACAGAATCGAAACAATTTTTGTAAGAGCATCATATCAGCGATTTATTTCTGAATAGTCGACTTATCCTATCATGTATTCGAAACATTGTTTGCCTGAACCCGTCAAATGTCGCTGTATTACGAAGATAATTATTGGAGTTTTTCGGAGTTGAAATCGAGTTTTTGACACGAAACCTTTTCGGGGTCGGAGTGGTCAGTATGAAGATTATCAGGATCGGAGTCGGAAAATGGGACTCTGCAGAATATTAACACAAAGAAATAGTTAAGAAAACCATGGGAACCAGCAATTAGCTTTAGTCTGCTGTCGATCAAAAGAGCAAGTGAATTCGACATCACCATCATGATTACATTATACTGCATGTATCAGTCTCATGGACACAGCCTTGTCAAACAGAAACAAAAACGTCATCTCAACTCAATCCATGATTATTTACTTTTGTCCTTGTCTCTATCCGAGTGAATACATTACATTCCTTATCTAACAACCGAAGAAAAAGCATTAATCAGATTTTTTTTAATTTCGTATGAAATGTTGAGGAAAAAAACGAAAGAATACAAATGATGAGGGCTGGGGATTTTGTAGTTCGTAATTTCATCTTATCAAGTTAGTTTTTTCGTTCTGTGTATCAACAAGACATTGCACAATCTTGTCGAAAGTTGCTGTTGCTTTATCTATACTTTCAGTCATGAATATAAAAAGCAAGTATCTCTGAGATACAATCATATCAACACTACATATTATTAAATATTGACAAGAAGCGAAGACAACATGTCTCATAACATTGCCTCCGCACTGATCAATTTACCGGTTGAATTGATCTATCGGATATTAGACCATCTTGCACCACTTGATATCCTGATTAGTATGCGTGGTGTATGCACACGACTCCATATAATTACGGCTACGTACCATCCTTATCAGGTAAATTTTATAATTCTTACTTGTAGTAAGATTGTCATCATCTCTAAAGAACTGCCCTGTTCGAATGATGAGTTCAACTGAATCCTTCTATGAATCATAGCTACTGATAACTTCACTTTGCATCGTATGGTCTGTGTTTTCCTTATTTCACGACCATTTCTTGTATCTATCAGTGCACATGATAGTATGACGAGACTTCATATAAATATAAATGGTTTCTCAAAAACTCAAATGACAATAGGAATCTGAACAATGATTGACACAAAAGTTTCTCTTTGACTCAAATACGATTGCATATTCTTGAAATCGATAGAGTAGAGAAATTCATTTAGTATCATCAAAGCCTGATACGCATCACGAATACACACTGACACAAATCGAAGTAAGTGTATATCATTGGTCTCAATCCATTTGTCATCAGTAATTAACTATAACACTTTCTAACTGTGTGATTATCTTTGAAACAAATCACTTTTTCATAACAAAAAGAACACGCCTCCGTGATCTAGATGAGAGATTTAATTTTGTTGTGACAAAAATTCAAAACAATCAGATTCTAATTACTACAAACATATTGAACTACGATCATTGATCTATAACTTTGAGATACTGTCGAGATTTCTTCTTCTGTACTATAATGAAATCCTAGGGTTGATCGTACAATGTTTTCCTTTTTTGACTATTGGTAACAGTATCTTGAAGTATGCCTCTAGAACATTATCTTGTCAGATCTATTCTCCAAAGATCCTTTTTCACATTAGAGTCTCTGATATAGTGAATTTCTTGTGGGAGTGCCAATGTCACTACCTTCGATCCATAAACTTAGGGATGATTTTGATGGATATAGCGATAAATAGGATATACTTTTTAATATTTGTAAAACAGATTCTCGTCGTGATAATTAAGGGAAATAACCTAAAAAACATTTGTTTTCTCGGATATTATAACATGACCATGTTCTCTATTCATTGAAGATCCCTCTCGCCACTTTATGTTAATTTATGTTAGGTAATGAAGAATAGATATCTGCTAGTTTCTCCACTGCAGTGCCTCTTACTACCTTATGACTCATAGATTGTAGCGAAACAGTAGTAGGACTCTTTGTGAGTATGATCATTTTTAGGTGTGATATAAGAAACACATATCCAGAAAGCATGAGCGTCCTCTTCCGTAATAGTCAATAAATTTGCTGAAGACAATCGATTTGAGATACTCGTCTAAATGAAGACCTAACCATCCTCTATCAGTTCTTTTAATATTAAACTGTTGTGTCCAACGAATGTTTATGGTAATGATAGCTACTAAGTACTTTATTCCAATATAGCATATAGTTTTCACATGACTTATTTGTAAGTCAACAATAGATCTGTTTTCTTGAATGCAATTGAATACTAATAAGAATGAATCTATCGATACAGGTCTCTACGACTGAATTATCTATTCTATAGATTATTTCTCGATATTTTACTGCTCTGTATTTACTGGAATCCTGTTTGTCGCCGACTACCAACTCGATAAAGCGAATACAAGATGATCTAACTGCTTAGAGCATACCAAAAGGAGTGGGAGTGTCACTTTTGATATCGTATAGTAAGTTTTGAGAAACTTTCTCTCTATATAACCTGATAGAGAAAAGAACGCTCTATTTTTCTATGCTATCTAATCATAATTCAACTATTATCATAATAATAAAATCTGGATAAAATTAGTTTTATTCGCGTGTATCACGGTTTCATGAATCCTAATGAGTACTTTTTTTTTTGAATAACCTTTGATAGAAACAAGATAGAAAAGTGCGATTTTTATTGTTGGAAAGAAGAGATGACAACACATCGAACCGTATATTCCAGAATTTCCCGATAAGTGTTTTGTAATGATCAAGTATAAATTCAAACCACCAATCGAATATCTACAAAGTATGGAAGGCTGAGATGCATAATATTCATTGTAGTCGATCCTCTAATACGATTATTTAGAAAAATCTGTGGAAAAGCTCACTTTTGCGCTTTTTTCTTTTTTCATAAAAAAAACAACATTTTTCTGACAGCTAGAAAATTGAAGAAAAATACTTCAGAAATCAATATTAGAAAAGCCTATAATATACGATTCGATGCATCGTCATGTCCTCTTTCCAACGGTGAAAATCCTATTTTTCTATCTTGTTTCTACCTCAGCGTTATTTAAAAAAAGACTCATTAGCATTCATGCAACCGTGACGCATGTGAACAAAACAGATCTTATCGAAGTTATATTATTATGACATTAGTTAAAGGAGAATCAAATAGCATAGAAAAATATATCATTCTCTTCTCTATCAGGCTACATAGACAGAAAGTTTCTTAAAGCTTACTATAGAATATTAATGTGTCACTGACACTACTTTTGGTATGCCCTAAGTATAAGACAAATTGAGATGAAGAAAAGTCAGTATAGTATTCAAATATTATAGAAGGAATAAATAATTCATTCATCTAACATTTCATCAATCAACTCTTTTCTCTCGCTTGTTAATTTCATTGAAATAATTGCATTCTTTGAGGGCGTGGCAGATTTTTCGCGAATTTCAACTTTCAGGAAATCTCTAATTTCTCTTTTCTAAAATTGTTGCAAGAAATCTATACCTATGATTAGATATCGAAAAATAAGCAATTAATCTTCTATACATCTTCTATTTATTATTGAAAACTATCATCACAACAATAAGAATAAAGACTTGTTCATGGTCAGCGACGATGAGAGAAGTGCAGAAAAGAAGAAATCAGAAATCTACTCCTCTCATATCAATGAAAACTATCACAGCGATAATTGTTATCATGATCTACTCATGCCACATTATTGAGAGTAAGCGTGAGGGAGAATCACCCTACCCCATCCACATCCACCTCACGCACTCTCATCCTCAATACTATGACATGAGTAGATCAGAATTAGAATTATCGCTGTGATAGTTTTCATTGATATGAGAGAAGTAAATTTCTGATTTCTTCTTTTCTGATCCATGAAAATGAAGACGTCTGTAAATTGGTGCTGTCAATTTATCATGTCTTACTCATTTCTTTAATGATAGAATTTAGAAGGATATTTAATAGTAGCTGAAATATTCCAAGTCTTCACGGTTACTTCTAATTTATAAAAATGCCTCGAAATTTTCAAGAATTTTCAATTTTTAACATTTTAAATTTTGAATAATTTTTGACACGTAGAAATTAAAATCGGTACCAATTTACAAATTGCCGCTCCGTGCATTCTTTAGTGAATCTCAGCGTAAATAATTATGCATCACACTAAAATGAATTACTTAACAAGTACCATTGTAATCAAGATCCATCATGTGTGAGAAAATCAGTTAATCCGTAACAAGTAGCAAGAAGGAGTAAAATGACTTTTGTCCTTAGAGGAGTAGATGCCAGTAGAAATCCGAAAATTTTTTACAGGTAACAGACAACAAGCTTCGATCAATTCTCATGTTCGTTAAAGATATTTGCTAGATACTATTCTGATTTTTACGAGCATCCCTTTTCGATATCTCACCAGCTAGAACTGACAAGATAGATTGATACATCACTATCAATTATTCATCTATTATACTATTAACGTTTTGAGACGACATGCTGAAATCATATTATGATGCGCAACAATCAAAAGGTCGTGAAGGCAATCGACTGATAATGCACTCCCTGAGATTATGTTATGACCGATCAACCTAATGATATTCGCTGAAAAGCGAATATTCTTCAATTAAACAATCAGATTCGACGAGAAACCGTAGTTTATTCAGATAGTTTTCCAGAAGAAACCGATCAACTAAGGATGCAACGGTGACGATCAATCACTGATTTATCATCAACTGCGTCGTAAAGAAAAAAATCTTCATGTGACCTACCATGCAGCTATCACGCTATTGTCATTGGGAAGGGTATTCACGTTCAGTTTGTCGTGACTCAAAATAATTCAGAGTTTTTTTAAACACAACATCAAACTACTGCACCTGACATAGTATCTCCAATGTCATAAAGGTGCAGATGCTGAATTAAAAAAAAGAATACCGTTTGCATCACGGATCTCAATGAACTTCCGGTATGTTGAAAAGCATTCAAAAACCATCATCATCTTGACAAACTGAGCAGCTTCATAAAAAGTTGTTTACGGATCTCATCTGTTTTGAATACTTGAGAATTTCAAATAGATATCAAGAATGAAGTCGAAAATTCACAGCAGCCAATAGCCGTTCTTAGTTAGTGCTGTCCACATATGTATCATATCTATCCTACCATCTTCCATTCAAGATATACCGACGCGACACAGTTTAGGAAGAAACGTCTTTATAGTTCACAACTACTGCATCATACTTACGAGAGCTACGATCTTGAAACCCTGCGATCAATCCATCACAGAACACAATAACGAAAATGAATGGAGTTTAGAGTCGAACTATACCCTTCAGCACTGATACGCCATCGATAATAGTAGTAATAAGGATCCATATTATTTCGGGAGACCGTGACCTGAAACATTTGCATTGATCCAATCCTTTACAAAAATATCTACAACTCATGTCCGTCAGTTTTTGTTTACCCTCGTTTAGAATCTAACGGATCTCGAAGTATCCAGATTCATTTCACCCATCAAATTGCAAAACATTTATAATGCCTTACACGACAAAGAGATACTAAGGCAAATCTAACCCCCTGATTTTTATACAGTGCAACCTTCCCCGCATTTCTCAGACACTGACACAGATTAACCTTGGTGCCCACAATATCGATGCACAAGGAGCCCGTCGCCTTGCTGAGGCGCTGAAGATCAATCAAGTGAGACAACGCAGTCTTCCGGTCTCTTTCACATTATGCACTTCTTCATACTAAAATAGACACTCACACAGATTGACCTTTCCTACAGCAATATCCGTGCCGAAGAAGCCCGTTGTCTTGGCGAGGCACTGAAGATCAATCAAGTGAGACAACACCCTCGTCGGATCTCTTTCAGATCATGAACTTCTTCATACTACAATAGACACTCACACTGATTAACCTTCGTGGCAACAATATCCATGCACAAGGAGCCTGTCGCCTTGCTGAGATGCTAAAGATCAATCAAGTGAGACAACGCCGTCTTCCGGTCTCTTTCACATTATGAACTTCTTCATACTACAATAGACACTCACACAGATTATCCTTAACGGCAACAATATCGGTGAAGAAGGAGCCCGTTGCCTTGGCGAGGCGCTGGAGATTAATCAGGTGAGACAACATCGTCTTCTGATCTCTTTCATATCATGAACTTCTTCATACTACAATAGACACTCACGCAGATTAGCCTTTACGAGAACAATATTGGTGGCAAAGGTGCGCGTTGTCTTGGCGAGGCGCTGAAGACCAATCAAGTGAGAGAACATCGTCTTCTGATTTCTTTCATATCATGAACTTCTTCATACTACAATAGGCACTCACACAGATTGATCTTGGCTACAACAATATCGGTGCAGAAGGTGCCCTATGTCTTGGCGAGGCGCTGAAGATCAACCAAGTGAGACAACCTCTTCTTCTGATCTCTTTCACATCATGAACTTCTTCATACTACAATAGGCACTCACACAGATTAAGCTTTACAATAACAATATCGGTGACGAAGGTGCTCGATGTCTTGGTGAGGCACTGAAGATCAATCAAGTGAGAGAACATCGTCTTCTGGTCTCTTTCACATTATGAACTTTTTCATACTACCATAGACATTCATACAGATTGACCTTGGCAGCAACAAGATCGGTGCAGAAGGAGCCCATTGTCTTGGCCAGGCGCTGAAGATCAATCAAGTGAGACAACATCTTCTGCTGATCTATTTCAC
>JAJEKB010021111.1:1333210-1414253 GCA_022393335.1 Macrotrachela quadricornifera | reverse complement strand
ACTCGTTGATCGGTTAATCGGTTTGATCGGTTACCGGTTGATCGGTTGATCGGTTTGATCGGTTACCGTTTATGACCGATTAATCGTCTACGGTTAACCGATTATTGATCGTCACCGTTGCATCCCTACTACGAACTTTCCAGTCGTTTGGCGATATCGAAGCAGCCAATTTCTCTAAATACCCGTATTAGATAGCCAAATTCTTGCTCATTGATCTTGGCTTGATCAAAGAGCATTTCGAGTAATTCCAGAGTGCCACCGATTGAAGGATCGTTTCGTAACTGTCGAGGAATAACATCACCCAAAAGAAAATGAAGACGGCGACGGTCTCCTTCCGAGAGACGATCTTGAAGTTTCAGTAAGAGAGATCGAAAATCCATTTGTTCATCCATTGAAACGTCGACCATGTAAAAAAATAAACTAGAATCTATTATCTGTAAAATGAAACAATAATAGTTCGTTCTGTCATATGATATCAATCTGTTCTGAAAGTTTCACTATTTTTTGTTGAGATGCTTTTAAAACACTCCGGAAAAGGAAGAGAGAATATTCCTGATCAAGCATCAGAACATGGTTTGATCATAGGATTATACTTAAATATTAGGGGTATGATCAATCTAGAATATCATTGAATCTACTGACTATGGCAGAGCATTTCAGTTGCTCAGAAGGATCTTCTATCTGAACAACGTCTATTTAAAAGGGTGAAATGAACTGTGAAAGTGTACACAAAACAGTCATAGTCGATGTGCATTGAGCATCCATTCATTGCGCATGGTCTGCTTGAAGTCGTCATAGTCTGCATCGGACGATGGAAAATAGCGGGCAATACTTGTGCCATTATTGTCGATGTAGTCAAAATATTCAGATTGTCCACGATCTTCCAATCCATATTGGTAGGCCTGAATGATGATAGTAACATTTTCTGTTGGATTATTAATCTTCCGAATTTCATTCAGACCAGGTATGAGCCAAAAAAATTGGTCTTTTTTGACTATTTTCTCAGAGAAAGGAGTTGCAGGATGGTCGTTAAGGTTGAACGTTGCATACAATGTCAAATTGAGTTGCCCATAAAGCACACGAGTCATTCCGTACAAGTTTGAGTACGCATGAATCGGTGAGTAGTGACCTGCCGGCCAAATCTCAATCATCCATGAGATACCTGGCGAAAGATCCTCCACAACACCCATATTTATATGTAAAGAGGCAGTTTCCATCTTGATGGGTACGCCAAATTTATTCGTCTTATTAGCAAGTTTTTGATAACACCAACCTGTCGGATTCGAGATGCTTTCCTCGATAGCACTTATATAGTTAGGGAAATTGGCATCGTCGAACTGCCAATCAACTACATCATGATAAAGCTGTTGATTTGGAATTGGCAGTTTAGAGAGTTCAATGAATGATGTGGATGGATCGACATCGTATGATTCTTCTTCGCTACCACTGATCTGGCCATAGTCTGAATATATGTCGACTGGGAACGAAACTCATCGTCGCTACCACTTTCGCCCATAGTTTGAACAGATTGCGGCCCGAGATGAAACCTAGTGCCACCATCTGAAATAAACCACAATTAAACTTGACCTTTCTACTAAAACAGAATTCTCGGTTTTCCATGGATCGATACCCTTCGGAACTCCCATTTCAAACATCTCCGAGCTCAAATTATAAACATATCCTTACTTCTCATTTAGTATGACCAATATTACATACCGTTTCTTCTCTTCGATGCGACAGAATTTTTTTATCAATGATTTGCGAAGAAAAAAAGCAAAATTTCAGTTTTCAATCTTGAGTAAAACTATCGTACTTTCATACTCCTCATCCTTATTATTACTTCAGCGAATCCCTCGTTATCGCTAACCACAACTCATATGAAATTTAGATTATTTGTACTAACTGTGTATCCACGTTATCTGCCTGACCTTCGACAAGAAGCTACAAAAAAAAAACGTCCCACATTTGATTGAAACTCGCAGACTCTAGTTTCGAGTTGCCTTGAATCTAAGGACAGACATTTCGTTGGAAGTGATCGAAACCTATAGCATGTGTTCTCGAAAATGAATTTATTTGTGCTATCGTTGGCAACTGACAATATTACTATCAAATAATTGTGACTTTACTCCTCAGTCTCAAAAATTTCATTGATAACTAAAATACAGTTCAAAAACTTGATAGTTTTCAAATACACCTACTCGAAGAGTGCTTCGCATCGGACCAACTATAGTCGGCTGAGTAGCTATGTTTGTTCCAACCATTACGTTGCGTATCATACATCCAGGACGTTGGATTGACTACGATACGGTCAACATCATTGTGTTTACTAATGATGAGAGTGGGTTCGTGTACCACAGGATCACGGCGAATGTAAATGTCGATTGAGTCTCTATAATTAGCTAGTTCGTCAAAGTCTATGCTACCATTTAACTTCAGTTGAACGAAGTTTAAATTCTTCATTTCTACTTTATCGACGTCCTCCTCCATTTTCACTGATAGTTTGGAGTGGGCATCCCGTAATTCACCCTGGCCATACTTGAGTCGATGATTTTCGTAATCGAGACTGAGCCAGTGGGTAGGTGGTCTACCATCCGACGAAGAATAATTACGCGAAAAGCTCAGTTCTCTATTCACATTGGTTAGTCCATTGAGACAAGTTGAGGAACGATAGAAGGCTACACCACTACTATTAACGACCACTCGTAGTACATAACTGCTATCTGAGTGCTTCTTGCCTGACGAGAAAATCAGTTCGAAAGGAAGAACATGTCGTTGCGTGATGGCGATGGTCCCTGAACCGTTTTGAAATAATCGTCGCGTAAAACTTCGATCCCTCCATGGACACCAGCGGACACTGGATGGCTCAGTTGAATGTTCTTTTTAGAGTATAAATTATGGCTGAGTAATCAAGAGACTTAATTTACTTTGTAGATTTTTATTCTGCTTGCATTGTGAACTACAGAGTTCTCCGAATTCTAGATCTTTCATCAGTCCATTACAATGTTCGATCATGGAAGCATTAACGGAGTTTTCATTGGAAGTCCTATCAAAAACAACGGACAAAGGGTTCATTTCCACTCATTTCTACATGCTTATTGGACAGACAAAATTCAAAGACAAGAAGAAGCATGAGCAAGACTGAGACACATCATCAAAATTTTATATAAATTTAATGCGATCTTCCGAAAGGACTCTTAGCCAAATCGACATTGGCGACCATCGGAAGGATATTTATTTGAAAAACCTACGTCGAAAGAGATAAGATAAACTTTCATAGCGGGTTTTTTCGAATTACATCAAAGTACTGAAATCTTATCGTGCCATTTCGTTGATCAGTAAGTGCAGAAAGAGAATCCTTATATAGAAAAAAAAAATTGTAGGATTATAAAGATAAATTTTTCACGAGGGATAGCGAACATTTAGGAAAAGTTCATTCCATAGCTAAGCTGAATACAAGGCTTTTCATGCTAGACCATTTAATGATTCACAAGCCAACATTGAAATAAAAAGAATGTTTTTTTATGCAAACGATATTATATGTTTCACATACTTAGTCTTATGTATCGTTGATTGAAAAAATGGTGACATTTTTATTTGTTCTTAAAAAAACAATTATTTAGTTTTGTGATCGAAATTCATCTTATTCCTTTAACACGATACAACTATCTACTCAAGTAATAATACGGTATAATGCTGTAGGAAACCAGGTCAAAAGATTCCAATAAAAATGTTCTTACTGAGCATGAGAGGAAAGAAAATCGGGGAAATTTCATGCCGATTAATCCATATATCTACCAATTGATGATTTTCCAAAATGCTAGTTCTCGAACTATCTATCGATAATCGTCAAATTACGCTTCTATCACTCAACATCTTTCTAATCAATAACTTTCAAAGATTAGGATCAGATGGCTTGGAAAGACTCAGAAATAAAAAATAATCTAAACGCTAAAACGATGAACACAGTTCAAAAAATTCTACAAGATTTTTCCTAAACTGCATAATATTTGTCTTCATTTCTACCCACACAATGAGAGAGATTTGTACATATATAATCTGTTCATGTTAATGCCATATATTTTGCACTTCCTTTTATTACGTACGGTTGGGAATTGTCAGATTCCGACAGGTAACAGTATTCCAGTAAGTGATAATAGCTAATTGACCGATCTCGATACTTTTATTGTCGGGACTTTTCCAAGTTTTCATTGAGTAATCTGAAGAGCTGAAGATCGATTCAAAAGTGCCACTTTCCGTTCCATCTGCTCGTTTGAAAATGAAACGTGCATGTGCATAAAAGATCAGATTCTTATTCGACGGATTTCCTCCAGATTGGCATTCGAATGTCACAGCCAACACATTCTTGTATACACGTGGAAATTTAAAAGTGGTGGGTGAATTTCCTGGATAAATGGTAGTGTTGATAAAATTTATCTTCTTGAAACTGTTGCTGTTCTGTGCTTGTGTTGCCCAAGATATTCCTAACAGAGAAAAAAAAAACATTTAGTGAATGTTTCTATCTATAAAAGTATCAACACAAATACGTTCGTTGCAGACTTTCTTATTACAAAAGCTTGAACAGTGAAAGTTAAAACTACTTGTGTGGGTTTACTATGTCCCTGACACTAAGTAAATTTTATTCTTCACACACGTTTCCGTAATTCTCGACTATATGGATAAAAAGATATTTTTCTTAAAAACAAAACCTTTATTTTAAATCAATGTTCACATATAACTTTTTTATATAGGTTTTATGTTCAAAGAAAGTGGTCGAATAGAGTAGATTATGCAAAATTCTAAGCTATATAGATTTAAAAAGAATTAACATCAGAACTTCTTGTCGAATGGAAAAATTTTGAGGATGTTAGAGTTTGTCAAGGCTCAAATATCCAACATTGACAATTTCGATAGTGACCAAAGCAGTATGCATTAGAATATATATATATATATACAGATGACTAATGTGAAAATTGAATGTTAAATAAACTAATGTAAATATATACTGAGTTTGAGTAATAATACTTTATTTTCTTACCGAATATATCGAGCGAGAAGAGATTGCACAATAAAATAAACAAAATAAAACCATTGAATAGCATGGCTCTTGGTAATAATATAATATTTGTTTTAAGAAGTAGTCAAAGATTCTGCAGATGATATACAAGCGATAATATATGTTTTTTTCCCACAACATGCGCTGATATCATTGCGATGGATTATTTCCTTTCTACTTATTGCCAACATTCCAAGTAAAATGTTCTTTTCTCCATATATTCGTTGTTTGTCTCTATGATTCTGTTATTATCAGCGACAAAGACATAGTATCATAGATAGCAAGAATGTAAAATTTACAAATAATGAAACCGTTTCTGCATGAAAAGCAAACATGACATCAACAGATGCCAAAAAAAACTATTTTTTATAGGTATTAAGTTTCACACAAAATATTTCACATTATCAAATAATGAGAAAAAAAATACTTTTTTACATCCAATGAGAGATAGATAATAGCGAATTTCTCACTTGTTCTTTCCTCTCTCTTTGATACATGCAACGAGGAGTATGTAATGGAGAATTTGTCAGTTGCTCTTTTGCTTCTTTCCATTACGTCAGATGTTAGATAAATACTATCGCAGTTTGAAAGTCAAAATTGCGATAGTCTGTGTTGTAAACGAAAAAAAAAAATTAATCGTTTGTTTCTATCACAAAAATCGCAACTGTTTAACGGAAATAGAAAAATGCATTAGTTCATTCATTAGATTACATTGTCCAGATAAATGATAAGTTATAGGTAACTGAAAATTCCTTACATGAAGAAAAGTTCAATTATACCTATGGAAGCAACGATACTATTATACGAGAATAGGATACGAATCATTACCATAATGTAGATATCTGCACTATATCAAAGGAAAAAATCACAAGAGTGTCACTAAATTTCATTATATAAGTTTAAAAATCTCTAAAATGTTAAATTATTTTGGTAGCGCAAAACAATTGCATACTGTTTGTAGTGGTGAAGTAAATATTTTTTCTGGACTACTAATGCAGCGATATATGTAAAATATAAATGATTAATAATGGTCAAATTTCGGAAGGTTATAGAAACTGATTCCACAGCGATATAATAGACAGCAAAGAACTGATATGTTTTTTGAAAAGATGTCATCATTCTACACAAATATCTCACTGAGACAATCTGTAAGAGTCGATCGTATGCATAGAGAATTTTTTGTTTTTTCTTCTTTCAAAAAGGATTAGATGTTTCAAGATTGTTTAGAATTGATACACACATTGACTCAATCTTCATCATCATTCAATCCACATTCCGAAACGTATTTATCAGAATTATCCTAGATTAATAAAAATCAAAATATCAATTAAAATAATCTAGATACTGGAAGCAGTTATAATAGTACTACTAATATTTATCGAAAAAGGGATATTAATAAATGAAGATTTGAAGAAAATCATTTATATGTAGCTTCATATTTACAAAGTACAGATCTTGTTTATAATGAACAGAAGAAATAAATGAAAGCATAACATATTCGTCAAATAGATCTTCCTATTATACATTCATCAATTGAACATTCATATAATAATATTGATACTGTTTATTATCATCTAGATAATTATGAACGAGCGTTAGAACATTATAAACTTTCACTTGTTAATAAATCAAAATCTCTTTCTTGTGAACATCTTAGTGTTATTGTTAAACTGAAGAATAATGACAGTAGATATGAAAAAAAAGATTCTTTGAACAAGTACTTTAGTGTTCTCAAAATACAAAGTTGATCATTTAATCTTTATTTGCCAAACTCACATTTGGATATTATTCAAAGAGAAGAAAATATTCGATGGAATTCATATAAATTGAAATATTTTACAAACCGGAATGTTTTTTTATCTTCATTTTGAATTATTAACTGATGATGTTGATGTAAAAGATACATATAATATCAATAATAAACATTAATTAAGAAAAAAATTATAAATGAAAATATATTTTATGATTAATTCAAAATAATTTCTTTTTAATAATTCATATAGTAACTCGATAGTTATGTTGCCATATTTACTCTTCTGATACCAATTTGTTTTCTTTTTTTATTTTCGCCTCCTGTAACATAATGTATATAAGAATAAAATCTGCATAGAACAAACTTCCTCTGGTGTGGACGCATTTTTCATATTGAACATACGTCAAATTTCGTCTAGTGCTTTACCTTTAATCATTTCGGCTACCGCACTGCATATCACATGCAGTGGACCCTTTATATTCAAATAATTATCAGCCTGATAAATAATTAAAAAGTCAGCAAATGGATAACAGAAGAAAAGAACAAACAAACCAAAATTAATTTGAAGAGTGAAACGCTATTAACTTTCAGAAAATTTCGATTCCATTTTGATAGTTCGCGAGTGCCATCATCATTTTTTTCAGATTGCAATGTACCGTTCTTATGATGACCCGTTCATTCAATTGTCTATATGAATAAAAATTAGGAATGAATGATCTTTCCATAGGTATTAAAACATGACGACAATTTTAATCTTTCTCTTCGTACTGACATAAGAAAAATGCGTACTTTTTTTAAAATAGTGTAATCCGTGATCTGGTGAAAAGTATTGCCTTAGCGTTCGCTATTTGTTTCTGAACTATACTTGGTAAATACACACCAATTTAGAGCATAGAATTTAATTTATGGAAAATACAAAACTCCTAACTAAGATATGTACTAGGTGGGTAAAAATGTTTTTCCAGGGAGGTAACACTATAATTTCAAACAGTATACATGATTTATTTTATACCAAATTAAGGGCGCCCTCCCCTCAGAAACCAACTGTGTCATTTCTCATCCGGTTTCAACGAAAATTTCAGAGAATGTTAGCCTTGGCTAGGGGAGACTGTGGTTAAAATATCTCCCCACATCTCTGAGAAACGAATGAGTTACAGTCAATTTATTGGTCAAAAGTACCCTTCACGCGGGGAAGGTTTTCGATATAAGAATATTGGCTAATCATGTCGGGGTGGTATTTAAGTTGTAGAGTGACCTTAGGGTTATGTCGTAATAGAGTCTGATTTTTGAATTTCCCTTTACTTCATTTTTAAAAATATTTTCTCGGAAAATTGTCAAATTCAAAGCGCTGATAAATATGAATTGTCTAAGTTTTTTATTTCATCAAAAGAGAAATTCAAAAATCGGACTCTATCACGACCTAGCCCTAACTGTCCTTTATTCAACAAAAAAAATTATCCCTTCTCTATTGAGCCATTATTAAGAAATTCTTCCCCGCGTAAACGGTACATTCAAAAAAATTGATTTTGAGGAAACGAAAAACAAAGTTTTTTGATGCGGTACGTGTCTTAATTCGAAATAAGTCTGCTTATTTACCTAATATTTTCGCACTATTCCTCAGGCTTTATTGATTGCCTGTATGTGGATATATCGTAATAACATTAATAGTACATATCATGCCTGAATTATGGTCACGATTCCTTATACACAGATGTCACTTCATGCTGCACATATTTTATCAATTTTTTCGTTAAGGGCTCCCCCCCTCAGAAATGATTTTCCACTTAGAATGATCCTTTTGAGCTGAAATTTTTAGGGATGCGTGATCCTGATGAGATACGCTTCTGGTAAAAATTTCAGCTAGATTGGTCGTACTATACCGAATTTCCAGCTGATTCATAGGTCATTTTGGCCTTTAGGAAAATTAACATCACTCCATCTCAGTACAAGGTACAGAGCTCGGGGTGATCTCAAATTAAAGCCAATGTCAGTACGCAACTTTTCATCAGACAGAATCTTTAAATTGTGTACTATTGATTTTTTATAGATGTTTTTGTGGACATGCCCCGAAAAAAGTATAAAAAACGGTGATCCGATGACAGTAAATTCCACTTTTCTTAGCCCAGGAATTGATTTTAAAAAGACTGGTCGATGAAAAGTTTCCTCTCGTTGAGAGCTTTAAAACAAAAAAAATATTGGTTATAGCTCGAGAAATGGAGGAGCGATTCCAATTTTCCTGTTTGAAAACTATATTTTGAGAAAAACGCTAAAGAAGTTTAAGAACTGGTTTTTTGCAGTCAAATCACCAAAAAACCATGTTCACATGGCGGATTTTCAATATATATCAATGGACATTTTTAAAACGCGTAACAGATGAATAAGTTAATGCCATCTATCATACCTAGTATAAAAATGTTATATGCAATTCTGTTGTAAGGAACAACAAGCAGTTTTTCGAAAACTGAAAAACCACAAAAAATTTTCGGAAAACAGGATAGTAGAATGGAAATTTTTTACGATAAGTCTATGGAAACTCAGCCGTTTTTCGAAAAACTATATATATTCTGAAAGAGAAAATTCCGGCGCATCTTTCTATGGTAAAAACTCAGTATTGATTTTTTTTCGAAAAATCGTGTCTTCTAAGAGGGGGGGGGCTTAATAGATTTTCAAATAACTCGATTCTTGAAGAAAAATAATTCTTTATTAGACGTTTTATGTAACAGAGCATATTCAGTAGAGGAATTGTGAATACTAACCTAGTATTA
Organism: Macrotrachela quadricornifera; assembly: GCA_022393335.1. Taxonomy (NCBI): domain Eukaryota; kingdom Metazoa; phylum Rotifera; class Eurotatoria; order Philodinida; family Philodinidae; genus Macrotrachela; species Macrotrachela quadricornifera. Next base: position 1,404,682 of record JAJEKB010021111.1, on the reverse strand, counting down.
TCTGCTTACTGTAGCGTATGCAGAAATAGATATGTGGTCATGCCCTCCGAAAACTTTAAAAAGCTATCCGGAATTCTCTGATTGGAAAAAATCCATTTTTTTTCATGGAATTGTGGTTTGGAGTAATTGCCACGTGGTAATGATACTGAACTTGATGAACAAACTGAAACATCTGAACCACATCTAATTCTGTTTTCTTAATCCTTTCCAGTCGACTACCATAGAAGAGGAGCAAAAAAATTGTTTCATGTATTTCTCGTATTGCTAGACCATAAAAGTAAGAAAAGTCTATGCGTCGGAACCAGCACGCGTTTCAACATCTAATGACTTGATGTATCCAAATTGATACATCCAGCCATTGAAGAACAAAAAGTTTTGAAAAACTTCTTTTCGCCTCTCCAAATTGGATATTTTGTAGTTTTTCACATCTATACTTTTAGACGTACCTATAATTTGTCTGTTTGCCCATATTTTGCAGGCTAAAACTTAAATATTTTGTAGAAAGCTCTAAGATTTTCCAGTGTGATGGAAAATTAGCTTAGTTTCTCCAGGAAATTTCTATTCATTCAGGAACATCCTAGAAAGTTTTTGGACATTCTGTACTTTTTAGAACTAGACTATTACGAAACGTTCAGACACCTAGGATGCTCCTGAATGGCCAGAAATTTCCTAGAAAAATTGAGCTATTTTTTCACCACATTAAAAAATCTTACAGCATTCTACAATTATTCAAGCTTTGGCTTGCAAAATACGGACAAACAGACAAATTGTGATTACGTGTGCAGGTATAAATGTAAAAAAGCTACAAAATGTCCAATTTGGATAGACGAAAAACAAAAATATTTTCATAATTTTTTGTCCCTAGGGACCGGATGTATCCAAATAAACGATAATCACACTAAATTTTCTTTCAGAAAAGGGTCAGCGAATCCGTAGGATGAGCGCTACCTTGTAAGATATCGTTATTTTCTTAAAATAAGGCTTGCCTGAGTGTCCCCGAAAAAAATCTTGAAAAATTGGTAAAGGGATATCACTAGACGAAAGATTTACTTTAACTTTGATTTTTCAAAGTTAAAATTTAAAAGTGAGTTACTTTAAATTTAACTTTAAACTTTAAACTTTTTTAAAGTATTTTCAAAGTTAAAGTGCCACCCCTATTTCTTCTTCTTCTTACTATTATACATAGTTATCTTTGATCAACTTTTTTTCTTTCTCTTCGCTTTAGCTCATCATTTAAAAAATAAAACAAAGAAAGAAATTGAAACAAATTAAAAAAGCAAACAATTGTTTTTTTGTATTACTGTTGTTTTTGTTTTTTTACATTATTTGTTTCCTTTTATTTTGTGCTACTCACGTATATTTCTATTTGTTGTTTTGCTTTTCCATTTGTCTTTTTTTCTCACTTTGCTGAAATTATATGATTATTACTTTCGAATAAGAAAATAAAAGACAAAAAACAATAAATGTATGTTTTGAATGATGTGCAATGCACATCTCTGCTGAGAATCAACATTGAGTCTTGATTATTTTCTAGGAGTTTATGTGGCTGTTTATTAGAACACAATTCTTTGTCATTTTTCTATTCAAAGTCTTGATAGAATTCAGTGCACCGATTCCGAATAGCATATATTTTTAGGAGGATGAGGCGAATAAGAAAGTGCATCTGAAACAGTTTCAGGAAGTTCTAAAAGTCAGTTTTTGATGTGAAGATCTATAAAACTTCTATTTATATTTAACAAAAATAGGTTTATTTAACACAGAATCCTTTTCTCTATTAGACTTTATAAAACATCTAAGGTACTCAAATTCTTTTCGATTGATTAATGTGAAATTCCACCCTGATTGAGTCAAATTGTCATAACTAATAATTTTTGTGTGGATGATGTGACATTGAAGAGAAATTGACGAAATATCATCAACATGAGAAAATTAATATTTTAGTGTAAATCATCTGGACTCATCATCAGTTATGTGTATATGATCCGTTAATGCTTTACCAGGTTGAACGGAAATATTGGATTTATAGCTTTTGAGAAATGATCTGTTATTTCGTGCTAAAGTATCGTAGTTTTAAAGTTTTTTGAATGCTCGTATTGTTCATATTAGGCGATATTCTCATCGATTCGTTCTAAAATAGTTTTTTGATGTTTATTATTTTGAAAACTGAAATATTTATCGTTCTTATGTATTCAAAAATAGAAATAAAGCATATCGTTGGTGCATACAGTTAATTTAAACTGACTTAATCCAATTAAAAATAAAACTCACGCTATCTCAAATACACATTAAAAAAATCGCCTCGACTATTCAGAAAAAATCCTAGGTCCACCACTGATGCCCTACTCGTTAAAAAAGTATTTGGATAAGAGAATTTTAATTTTATTTTTTAAAACATCTCTAGTTATATATACAGTAAAATTTTGGCAATTATTATTGCAACTATACACGAGATAGAGATCCTGATATAATAGAAGAGTCAGTATATCATGAAAATGATTCTTTTTCTCAACTATTAGATTTTTTCTAAATTAAACAACTCCGCATTCTGATTTACGGATCTTCTATCCTGTATCAGCCGTAATATAAAAATAACTAATAAAAAAATATATCTAATTGGGGGTATAGGCGTCAATCCTTTTAACAAAATGCAAGTTGATGAAGAAATTATCATGTTATTCGTATACAATCGAAAACTCATCGAATGCTCAAAATAAAGATATTTTTTCGTTTAATGCCTGTTTTTTTCTTCCAATTCAAATAATAATGTCCATAATTAAGAAAAGGTTGCGCAGCTTCTACGACATAACAGAAATGTATGATTAGTTAATCAGCTTTTAGTTCTATACGAGCACATCTCATCCACAATAAAAATGATATTCTTTTTCTTCTCTCTTATCGTTGGAATGAAATATTTCAATAAATTGTTGAATTACTTTTTCTGTTACAAATCCAACAGTAATTCAACTACTTATTTAAATAATTTATTCTATCAATAAAATATTTTCTCTTTTCTTTTTTCTTTTTTCATATAGTGAACTATTGTTACATTGGATCAGAAAGAATAGTCCATATATTAACAAAGAAACGTTTTGCTCTTTATCTCTTGTCTTCAATTTGTTGAATAACTCTTTTTTATATAACAAAGAGGTACTCTTCTTGTTGCTGATATGCAAAAAATATGTCGAAAAAGTCTTTTCATCGTACATGTACGTACTTCTTACATGTATAGTTGACCCATTTTTGAGGAACATGGTTCTATTTGCATAATTAACAACCAGACAATTTCTCTGTATGCGCGCGCATGTCCCTTTACCACTAGAAGAATTTTATTTCTATTTGTAAATCTTTATTTTCAAACAAACAGAAAAACATGCTTTACAAGTTCTTTTTTACATATTCGAGGTTACTTTTATATTCTAGAATAAGTGGATGATTTGCGGGTAGTGAGTGTTGTCCAATATCAACAGCATGTTGAAGAAATAGAAGCGCTTTTGAAAACTCGTTTCTCTTGGCAAATATCGCACCGATGTTGTGGTAAGAAGTAGCCAAATCAGGATGATTTGGTGAAAGAGTTTTTTGAAAGATTTTAAGTGCTTTTTCGGAATATGAAAGTGCTTTTGAGTGCTCACCCATCTTGTCATACACACCTCCGATGTTGTTATACGAACCAGTCAAATCAGGATGATTTGGAGGAAGAGTTTTTTGATGAATTTCAGGTGCTTTTTCATAATATGAAAGTGTTTTCGAGTACTCGCCCATCTCAAAATACACCAATCCGATATTATTGTAAGAAATAGCCAAATCAGGATGATATGGAGAAAGAGTACTTTGTTCGATTTGAAGTACTTTTTCATTGTATGAAAGTGCTTTCGAGTAGTCGCCTATCTTTAAATACACACTTCCTATGTTATTGTAAGAACTAGCCAAATGAGGATGATTTGGTGGAAGAGTTTTTTGATGAATTTCAAATGCTTTTTCATTAAATTCAATAGCTTCTTCGTATTTCCCTTGATCACCCTTGACTAATCTAAAGTGTTGACATAAATATGCTTTTTCCCTTTCATTAGTTGTCTGCTGAAGCAGTATATTATACAATTCTTCAGCCTTCTTAAAGTTACCTAATTGTATCATTAATTTACCAAGTCGATCCCATCCACTCAATCCTTTTGTTTCTTCTTGCATGCTCCCAGTTACAGCTTGTAGTTGTGGATCATTATCACTGGTAAGTATCAATTCTACTTGCCAAACTCGATTATTCCCTTCTAGCTGTTTTATCTGCTCAATGCGAAAAACAGAATGCATGGAGAAGAGAATTTCTTGTTCCATCTGATAGGCACTGAAATCCTGAATATTGGCATAAAAAGATGGTATCGATCGATTGATAACTATTTCAAAGAGAACACCTATCAGATCAGAATTAGAATTACCAATTAATGACTCCGTTCAATTATTTTATTGATTCCTATCTATTTCTTTTGGTGAGAACTTTATATGATAGTTAAGAAAATATCAAATATATTTACCAATAGTTGATTCGAATTCAAAAGTGGAGTATCGAAAAGTCGGACCGGGATTTTTAATGCTATCGGCAAAATGGTTTAACGCGTGGATAACTGGTTTCGCCTATTTCTTCCACAATGAACATTAGATCTACGAATATCGACTGACGAAAAACAAATATAAATTTACCGTATATAAAGATTCGAACTTCAAATTAATTTCTTCAAGTAAATCACTCACATCACGATAAGTAGACGGATTAGTTTTTGTTGCTTCGATTAAATGAGATGCGAATACTAAGCATCTGAAATGATCATATATTTGTTGATTCAAATGGACGAGGGTCGACGAAAAGCGGGCCAGATGTCCTGACTCAATTTGTATACTTAATTTTTTTATATTGAAACACATCCTTAAAATTTGTCTATATGGTAAAAAGATGCAGTAAAAGACGCTCTATAAAATAGTCTATGATTTATCTTCTCTAACTCGTATAATAAGCGTGACACGACACTTCCGCGCATGATAATAGTCCGTCAACTTATAAACGAAAAATAAATTTTTTTCTCTACTCAATTAGTGATTGTATTCAACTTGGTGAATAATTGTTTATTGAAAATATATTCAAGAAAAGTAAGAATTAAAAAAGTAAAGAAAAGATAACAAATAAATAACATTCTAAAGTTAATAAGCAATGAATCAATTATTCAAAAATTAAACACTGATCTAGCTATTTTGAAATAATCTTCACGTGAAACAAGGTTGAAATATTTTACCATCTGTCTGATTCGATCGTCAATTTTTTCATATTTTTTTCGCTTAGTTTGTGTTCTTGTTCTAACAAGCGTTTGAATCGAAACTACAGTTGTATTTTTTTCTTTTCGTATAATATCTTTTATAAAGTTGAACAAAGTTGGATGATCACCAACAATATTCTAGACATAAAACAATCAACTATAAATAGATAAAAAAATTGATTATAAGGTACTTACATGGAAGGCATTGTGCCATCCCTCGACAGCGTTATTGGTACGTGGTAGATCTAGATCAACTCTAGAAAAACAGTTCCACATGGACACACTGAAACATGGATTGGTTCTACGATTTCTTGACATTTTTCTACCGATAAAATTGTCTTCAAAATACATGAGTAATTCTGAAAAATAAAAATTTTAGATAAAGCGTGCGTGTTCACAAAGCGTTTTCTTCTGCTCACCATCTAATACTTCAGGTGCATTTTCTTTTATTTCAGTAAGTTCTTGTATAACATTTTGTTCTGGAACGAAAGCTAATGCAGCTAAATTTTTCATTACACGATGATTAACATCGTTTACAAGAAATTCTTTCTTCAAGCCGAACTCCTGTAAAAAAATTAAATTTACTAAATATAGCGCAAAACAAAAATGAACTTACACAAATATTTCTCCATATGCATTGTTTAAAATGAAAAAAACAACCAAGTATTTCGCATGAAGAGAATACAGTTGAAAATGCATTTTCAGCCGCTTTTTCAAAATCAATGGTTATAAATGTTGGTTTATTTTGAATGTGCTGCTCAACTTTTCGAAATACTGCTTCATATGTTTGCTGATGTTTATTTGGTAAAAGAGCGTATACTAATCGTAATGTTTTTCCATTAAGTAAACCATGAATAGAGTACATTTGTTCAAATAATTTAGGAGCTATCTATCAATTAGAAAACAAATATACTACACAATTTTGGCTTGTTATTTCAAATACTTACCTTAAACGTCCCATCACAATGCCAACTTTCACATCTATTCAGAAGATCTAGTTGTTCCTCACTAGCAAATATCAATAATCGATTATTATGGTCGTTATTATCGTATAATAGAAATTGTTGGTTTGGAGCAGTAAGTTGAAATTTTGGTGGAATAACAATATCAGCAAATGTTTTAGGTTCTGTTGAAATATCTTTATCTGTTCTAACGCGTTGAATTGTACGTTGTGATGCTGTATATTGTGGAATAATAGCAGCAGCATCTAAAGATAGTTTGAGCCTTGCTTCTTGTATAATTAATCTTGGTGAATCATGACTTTGTTCGGCCTTGCTTCTAATTTCATGATTATATACAGCTTTTCCAATTTCGTCTGGATCTGGTGCTTGTCAAATGTGGTCTTGATACATTTCATAAACTACTCCATCATAACGAGCACGACCTTTGCAGTTACTTTTTACACAACGCCAAGTTAACTTATCACGACGATAACGAAAGCCATCGAGAATAAGTTGATCTTTACCTTTGATAGATTGAATGATAGACATTTTTGATTTAGAAAACTAATGGAAACAATATATATTCAGATATGTTTTATTATCTAAATATTTCATCCGTTTATCTTATTTTTATTTTAATTATAGATCTTCTTTTTTTACTAATTAATCCTAGGATCTTGAACAGCTCTTTAACCATATAAATTGATCCAATTATATGAAAACAGAACATCTTTCTTTTCCTTATGCTAATCAGTGTAATTAATCCAATAAAATGAGAACAGAATAATTGTTCACAAAGTTGAATACAATCACTAATTGAGCAGAGAAAAAAATAAATTTTTCGTTTAAAAGTTGACGGACTATTATCATGCGTGATAATGACAATGCGCGCAAGTATCGTGCGCGAAAATGTCGTGCGCAAATGTATCGGCGCGGAAATGTCATGCGCGGAAGTGTCGGCCAATCATTTTGTTATCATGTGTTCGAACAATATTTGTTTGTTTTGCTTTAAATCCAGCTGCTTTAGGTGCATCACATCCTGAACATTTAGAGAAATTAAGTAGAGTTTGGAGTAAACATTATCCACAAGAATTTGCTGCAAGTGGTTATAAATACAATCCAACAAATCTCATAGTTTAATAAACATATTCATATATTGAACACTATTTTTCTTATATTTATTCATTTCTATTAAAATAAAACTTTATAAATCAGTTTAGAGACAGAAAATAGTTTTTAAATATGATCTCTATTCATCAGTATTTTTCTTAGTTGTACCACTAACGATGGTCTCTTGAACTTGTTTTGTATCCAATAGTTTCACATTCGTCTTTGAATGTGATTTAGTCAGTAAAAATCGGAAATGATCCATTGTTAATCGAAATGATTTAAAATAGAGAAACGAAGAAAATATAGGTAATGCCAATCCAAATGGAGAAAGAATCCAACCCAATTTCAAAGCTGAAGTTGTGAGATATGACCAAAAGAGAATGAAGGTAAGTGTGTATCCGAATAGAAAATGAACAGTACCAATTCGAACGTATCGATGAGAAGAATATTCTTGAAGATGGATATTCGATTGTAATTGATTGTAACGATAAAAGCATGCTGAACTCAATGAAAAAGTCAATGGAAATAGAAATAAGAAGAACTAAACAAGGAAAAAACGATCATTTCAATTTGATACATGAAATCTATTTACTTGAATTGTTCCCATAACTGGTTGCATATCCGGTGTTTGATAAATCCCTCGCATTACAATGCCCCAAAGAAAAACTCCACCAAAATGATTATCTGTTAAATATCCAATATACCATGGTCCTCGATGATAAGAACAAAATGATCGTTTCGAAACAAATTCTAGATGAAAATACTTACCAATAGCATGATATACTGCCAAACTCACCAGTGAATAATAGAATAGATCGACAGAACAAAGAAGCATCATGCATAGTCGAAATCTGTTCCATAAACTGAAACAACTTATGCAACATGCTGAAATAAATTGACAGCAAGAGGAAAGAACACTTGAGTATTTACCAATTTTCTTTCTACTTACAAGTCATTCGTCGAGCTCGATACCGATAGTAAAGTAAGAAGAGAATGTATGTCATTATAAGCAGAGTATATCCAGTAATACCCTAGAAAAAACAAAATGCATCACAGTTTGACGAGGGAATTTCCTCAGATAAATCTTACCACTGTTGGCCAATGAAAAAGAAGAATTATTCTGGAATGATTCCAGACTGTTTTTATTGATGTCGAAAGCGAAAATTCATGTTCTGATTTGTATACATTTCCACGAACATCCTAAATAATCAACTATAAACATTTCGCTCAAAAGATTTTTGTTGTCTTACTATTATTTCCACTGATATCCAATGAACGTGGCCATCATTGAATTTAGTAGCATTCCATGGCATAACAAATAGATAAAGATGATCAATTGATGGCAATGCATTTCCAAGAGCTTTAGAATCGATCGAAATACGCACATGAGCAATAGGCCATTTATTAAAAATAACAACTCTAAAACCGACTTCTCTGAAAGTGATTATGATGATTTTGCAAAATAAACTACCTAATGTGTGTACTTTGATTCAATCGATAGAGAGGTTCTCTTGTTGTTTTAAATTTATCTGCTTTCGGATTGGTTATAACTGCATAGATTGGTTGTTCGAATCTAAAATCATCGAAAGACAATATCCCACCATCGATCGTAATAATGCGAAATCTGAAAAGAAAGATTTCTTAAAATCAAACACATTGAGTATGTCGCTACCGTCGATTGTTCTTCCAATCGCCTAATTCGAACTCGAGTAATCCATTGGAATGACATGTATACAAACGTTTGATACTATCATGCAGATGACCATTCAAATAAACAATTGCGCGTCGAATCACATCTTCAATGCCATTCGAATAGGTAAACGACAAGGGATAATGACCAAAAAAGATGACTGCAGTAGAGTTCTCAGTTTGTTTGCTTAACCTACGAATTTTTTGCAGTTCAGTCTTAAAGATTTACAAGACAGGACTTTTGTATTCGTGCAATATTTTTAGAGAAAACATCTTACTTTGCTTAGTTTTCCCATAAAATTAAATGGAAGACTGACACCTGGCCGTCGAGTCATATCGACACCGATAAATGAATACGTATCATTATCTTTTGTCTTCAATGTATACTCATAGGAACCCGTGTGTTGAACACCTTGATGTGAATAGATTCTAAATATAATATTAGTCAAATATATTCAAAATATATGTCAAGACAAACTGATAGAAACTCTTTTTTGATTCTGGATCTGAATCTCTGAAGGTATCTATCAAAGAAAAAATAAATGGTTATGTAAAAGATGATTGCGATTGAATCATTTTCACCATGATTTCCTCTTATATCAAGCCATGTGGTGTACTGTGTCACATTTGTTCGAAGTAAAACATTATTGTACATTTTCCAATCTTCTTCGAAATGTTGTGACATAGATCTTACATTAAAATTATGTACAAGATCGCCTAAAATGTACGAATAAATTAAAAAAACGTCGTTCGATTTATTGATGTTTTTATTTACCTGTCACAACTGTGACTAATGGTTTGACTATTTCCTTGATAATTTCATTACAAAATTGTTCGAACTGTTCTGTTCGATCAGCATGACCGAAATGAGTAACATGAATATCTGTAACCTATTTCATGTACTTATCTATTCGAATAAATCATCATCATTTCGAAAAAAAAACTCACGTGCACAAAATGAAAGAGATGTTTTCCTGTAGCACCTAGAAATTCGCCGGGCATCTCCGACGATATTTGTGATGTGTTACCAGATGGAACAATGTAGATAAGAGTAAGAATAGAGCTATGCAAAATTACAGATGAAAATAATAAATATAATTGAGATCGAAATCGTTGTCTAAAGAACATCTGAAAAAGATGCAGTAAATGGCAAAAATATTTGAACAATAGTCTTGTCATCATCAACGTTTCACCACACTCGAGACGTAACTAATCTTAAATTTTTCAAAATACAAATCTGCAGGCCAAAGCGTAGTAATTGGTTGAGGTTGCCGCTAATTATAGTTATGTAAAATTTTTTTTTATCAGAATTCCTACATCTTGAAGATGTATACTGAATTGAGAGTGAATTTGACGAGATTCTAGATCGAAACAGCAAGTTTAAATTAGTTCAAACTCGCAGTAATGAATATTAATTAAAATTCAGTGACACGAACAAAACCAATTTTCAATACTCAGGTTATCGTGAATTGGAGTTTAACATATAAGTACACAAACGACACATTTCGGTTGGAGAATAACTGTGATTAAACAATAAAAACATGTGTGCACAAGAACATTTTTCAAAACACGGTAGTAAGCATTTTTCATTCTTCTACATCATCAAAAAGCAGTGAGAAAAATACAAGTTGTTGTTTGATGTAATCGCTGAAGTAGACGAACGAGAAAAAAAACTGTTTTTTTTAATTTCTATGGCGAACTTGTTCAGAGACAATAGTATTATTAAATCTACTCGGAAGAAGGCATTAAAATATAAAAAGAATCCCATGTGTTCAACTGCGGTCACACTGCGACGCAACTGCGATCGCACTGTGACCCGTAATTGCGAAAAACTGCGCCGCAGTTGCGCGCAACTGCGTCGCAGTTTCAGCATTTTCCGCAGTTACGCCACAATTGCGATAAAAAAATCGCACTTGTTACAGAAGACATCCAGTCAATCTCAGTATTTTTTAAATAATTGATAAATTAATAAAAATTAATAAATGATTAAAAAACTAATAAATTAATAAAAAAAACTAATCATTTTTTTGAAAATTTAATAATTTAATAATTGATTAATAAATTCATGGAAATTAATAATTTAACAATGATTAAATAATTAACTCATCATTTAGTACACCATGGCATTGATGTTTTTTTTAGAAAAAAAATGATGTATCTTTCCCATTGTAAAAAGTTAAAATGAGGTAGAATGCTTATGACAGCTCCTTTTATGGCCCCATGGGGCAGTACGAACTACCTTCGATCTTTCTTCGCTTTTTTCTCAGTTATCGGATAGGAGGTTAAAATAAGAACCCTAAATAGATTGAAGTAGACTCAAAAAAACTCGGTCTCATCAACCAAACTGTTTAGGAACAAAAGGGAGAAATAAGTGTTCGGTAACACAAAATTGAATGTTTTTTTTTAGTAATTTTGCTGTAAATATGAACAAGAATACGATTAGTCTTACGTCAAGAACAAGTGCCGCTGCTCGAGCTGACGAATCAAAGCAACCCAATGCGCTGTTCCACGATGAATTTGCTTCGATATACGCAAGACAAGATGCCGATGAAGCTGACTCGAACGTAAGCCACACTGAGAACGAAGTCGAAATAGTCAGTGAGAAAGAAGTATCCTGTTGTGAGAGAAGAACTCCATGTAGAACAATATGTGCGAACTTTATCATACGTTCTACCCCGCTTTTCAATTGCCGAGTTCTTCAAGTGTTTGGTCTAAATATTCAGCAAGTTTATCAGGATATTGTCGTACGAACACGTTTTCTGGACGATATCGTTGAGAAAAATATTAAGAACATCACTCAAATTGTGCTGCTCGGGTGTGGAGGCGATTTTCGTCCATATCGGCTACCTTGTCTGCGTTCGATGGCTTCGTCGTTTGATTTAACCTTTTATCTACTCGACGTACCGCATGTGTTGGCCTTCCGGAAAAAGTGTTTCTCATACTTGAAGGAAGCTCCCACTACTCCATGTAATGTTACTGAAGTGTCCTGTGATCTGTCGAATAAGAAATGGAGTGAACTATTACGCAGAGCAGGCTTTGCCATTGATCGATCAACATTGTGGCTTGCTGAAGGCCTCTTTCACTATCTTACCCAACAGGAAGTAGCAACACTCTTCAATCATATACGCCAGCTGTCTTCATCACCACAAACACAAATTGCATTTGATCTGATTTCAATTCATTTCCAGACATCTTTTCGTCGCGCAGCAGGTGCCAATGTTGTTCGCTTCGCTGTTGACGATGAGAGTGAGATTCGACGAATATTTTCGGAACTAGGATGTTTCGATATCGAATGTACTTCATTTCAACAACTTGGTAAACTCTATAAACGTAATATTTCGCGCGATCGTTCCTTCGTTGTTGAGGCAAAAATACGTTCGATCGAAACTTGAACAATTTCTTCTGTATTCTGCACGCTCTCTGTTTGCTTTTCATTGCAGTATAATTTTTGATTAGTTGACCTTTTTTTAAAAATAACTGACCATATTTATTAACTGTAAATATCAGTTCAACTAATCAATAGAAAGAAGGGAAAGGCAAAAATAAAAGAAGTAACAGACACATATATTCATTTTCAAGTCGTCATCAAAAATATTTCGAGATTCTTACTAGATGTCTCTGAAGAAAGGTAGCAAAACGAGTGGGTGTGAAGGAAAATAATTAACATATACATATATATGCGATCGATTAATTAACATTTACTAGAGAATTTGATCATTCGTTTACACAGATATATATCTATTCACAAACAAAACAGGACAACATCGAAAGCTAAACGACTAGTAATCACTGTCTATCGAGTTTCTTAATTTTGATCTTTGCGAATATGGGTGCGCTGACATAGAATGAATATAATTTTGTTTGTTTGTTGACGAAAAAGTTTTCGATACAGTCAAATAAATATAAAAACTGATAGATTGTTGTATGTAAGTGAGAAGAAAAAATAGAGCCAACACAAATTGTTCTACCACCTACTGATCAATATTCTTCATGTGATTGTGTGTCAATTGTAGATACTTAGGGCAATCTAAAAGTAATGAACCTGATATCCTACTTTCCTATAGACCGATTGGAAAAATTTTCTTTTTTATGAGCAGATAGAACGTCTTTTGTTCTATCTTTCTATGTTATTTGATCACTATTCAATTGGTCCTATAATAATAAGAACTCGATAAGAACTGTTTTTGTTGAAAATCAGCCGGTAGCATTGAGATCATAATGGGCATGAAACTAAAATAATGCTGCGCTTTTGTATTGCATTTTATCATCACTTAATACATCGTATTAAAGAAACAAAATATACCAGAAGATGCAGCGTGAAAAGCTCTACAATTTTAAAGAACTGCTTATTGTATAGTTGCGCTTTTTATTTTCAAAATGAACAAAACTCTGAGCGATTAAATTTTGATGTTGTGACAGCGAGATTATTTATTGGTATAGGATGAATTCGGTTTTATCTATCCCATCTTTTTATAATTGTTCTTTGTAAATTATAGAGTTTTACACGCTACTTCTTATAGTGTATTTCGTTTTTTAAATAAAACATATGAAGTAAGAAAAAGATGTGATAGGGAAAATCGAATGCATCTTTTACTAAAAAACAATCTCGTTTCTGCAACGTTGAAATTTCGTTGTTCAGAGTTTTATTCATTCTGAAATCAAAAAAATTAACTATAGAATATACCATCCTTTATAAACTGTAGAGCTTTTCACGCTGCATCTTCTGGTATATTTTGTTTCTTTAATACACTGTATTAAATGATAATAAAGTAGAATGTAAAAGTGCCACACGCATTATGATCTACTGCTACCAGCTGATTTTCAACAAAAACAGTTCTTATCGAATTTTTATTATTATAAGACCAATTGAATAGTGATCAAATAACATAGAAAGATAGAACAAAAGACGCTCTATCTGCTCATAAAAAAGAAAACCTTTCCAATCGGTCTATAGCAAAGTACGATATCAGGCTCACTACTTTTGGATTGTCCTAAGTAGAACTGATGATATTGCCGCAATTTATGTGCTGTTGTCACGTGTGGAACATTTGATTGGTTTAATTATATTAAGACATTTCGATTACAAAGTTTTATTGATGAAATCAGACAAATCTCAACTTGTTGAGATAGAAAGACTAGATAAACTATATATAGAAACACAGCTACGTTTTACTCAACGGTTCTAACGTTCTTTGTTCACTCTTTTACAAAATTTTACATGTAATTGTTAGTACATATAATATTACAAACTTATAATAAGAAATATGTTTTATCCTAAACAATCTTACAAAAAAATCAAGCATTTTTTTTCGAATGTTACGATTTAAGCAAAGAAATTTCAGTTGCTTATTTGTATAAAGTTGCTAGTTCAATTCTTCTGATAATGGTACCTATAAAAAAATACTTCTCCCTTTCACAGTCAAGCGTTAAGTGAGTCGAAACGATGAACGTTACTTGTACTCATACAGAATTTTAATTCAACATATAGACTTCAATACAATTATATATGCATCAAAAATAAAATTTTGCTGGAAACTAGAATTCTTAGCGGAATTTTCTACCGTAATAATAAATAAGGTACAAGTTATAAAATTCTGAATTCTGCTGGGTAAGAATTTTGCAACTGCTGACAACGTACGCAGACCCGGACCTTTGATCTTCGCACAAATAACCGCAGAAATTTTATTTTGCTTCTATAATATAGCTGTTGGTAAAACGATCGCACTTAACAACCTATGGATATTCTCATGGTATAGCACTTAAGGACCCAACGGTACCCCCTTAGTATAGCACTTAGCGTTCTTTGAGCCCATTTCATATGATGTTTTTTTGACCCTAATACAAACGTGTAAACTATTTTTTTTTCATATGATCCTCTCTACAGTCAAGGGAATAAGAGAATAAAATAATTATCTTTAAGTTTGATTCGATAATATTCTCGTAAGTTAAGTTAGGAAATCCAATTGGTAGTATCACAGCTAATCTGCAAATTGACAGAAAATCATGTGATACTTTGCCAATTAATAAATTGTTTGCCAATTGGTAGAGATTTTGCGAAACATTGCCAATTTTCAAAATTGACAAAACCCCACTGGCAGAAAGGCCTTTTACCTTGAAAGGAGTACGAGTAACGTTTGGAGTTTTATTGAAAGTATTCAATTAGGCAAAAGACACATTCAAAAATAAACTGTAAGATTAGGATTTGTAGAAAAAATAGATTTCAAGCGTGCTATCTCACTGGAACTGAATTTATTAGATGTCACACCCAGGCCGGTCAACTTTTTCATTTTTACTATCTGTTCTGCTGGCAGAGTAGTCAACTGATTGACGGACAAACCAAGATAGATCAGAGAGTCGCTAAGATTAACGATTTCAGGAGGTACACTTTGAATTCCATTAAATGAGAGATAGACGTAACTTAAAGGAGATCGAGACAACGCCATCGACGACATGTCTGTAATTTGATTGTACGTCATGTCTAAAGCAGACAAAGCTTTGTCCGGTAGAATAGCTGTAGGAATTTCAGTAAAAGAATTTTGGTAAAGATATAGATTTGTTAAAGTTCTAGTAAAATTTTGTGGCAAAGAAGACAGACAATTCACTCCTTGAGATCGTCAATCTCTTAGTCTTGTCATATAGGTGAATTGCCAAGGAAGCGTGCATAATCCGTAAGCAGTAAAAGTAAAACTAGTTAGATTCGTTAGATCTGTAAACGGATCGAAGTTGATCAAATTTGAAATACTCATCGATAAAGACAACAAAGTTGGATTTAAATTTTTGAAAAAATCTTCTGGTATTGTTGTAAATTTAGGAGCTGAGGTAATAGATAAAGAGCGCAAAGGTAAAATACTAAGAAAAGATGGCAACGAAGTTAAAGGTAGATCGATGTGCAAGTCTGTTAATCTACTCAAAGCAGCTACAGCTCCTGTCAACTCTTTAATACGGAATCCACCTAAAGATAAACCACGTAATAGTTTCAGTTCACCAATCGTTTCTGGAATGACATCGCCATCGATAAACGATAATGACAGATACGTCAATTTAGTCAGTGTTCCAATTTCCTAAGGAATAGGCCACGAGTAACCCTAGTCAATGTCACCCGAAATAACCAATGACGCTAAGTGAGTGAGACAATATACTTGTAATGCTATCGGAACTCTATTCAGTTCGAGATTGTACACTTGATTCAGTTCATTGATTCGAGCACAGACAGGTTTTAAGTTGCATGTGGTAGAATTATCTAATACGGTAACATTAAACGGCAATGAACTCAAAACGTGATTATCATCGGAGTATTGGCTGCAGTTTAACGTTGGCATAAAAGGATTTGCTAAAAGGATTAATCGTGGAGAATTAGCGGTAGGACAGGCATGTTTTGGCTTATCTTCCGTTAAATGAACTGAAAGTAGCAACAGAACTGAATTTGTAATTGGAATGTGTATCATCGTCACAATAATTTACCTTTGCTTCTTCTAAATAAGAGAAATATATAAGTCCAAAATGCCTCTGTTTCTCTTCGCTATCTTTTTAAAAGTATTCATCTCTTATCTATACTTAATTGTAAAGAAGTGTCTGCTTTAGCTCGAAATTTATCGTACGCGTCGAAATATAAGAACTAAGCTAAAGCAAGTGACACTAAAGAGTGAGTTCTACTTTATAGAGGCAGTAACCTACTATTAGCGGTATACATATTCGCTATATATGCAGGGGTTGCAGCGGCATGTATCTCAAAATCAGGAAAACAGACAGGAAATTTTTTCGTAAAAATCTGGAATTTTAATGAAAATCATGAATGATAAGTTTTATTCTAATATTGTTTTTTTGAGAGTCAAATCTACCTAAAAGTGGGCGCAGCAGTTACAGCCAAGGACGATGGATCGTAAGTTGCCGCAGTAAATACTACAGCTGGTTAAAACGAAATCAGTTTATACAGAGGTTATTCGGAAATTCAGATACCTACACTTTTATTTTTGTATTATCTGTTCTTCTTTTGCATTATCAGGCACCTTCACCCTCAATATTTTTTTATAAAAAAGGTAATGAAGAATAACAAAAAATTAAGAATATTGATGTTGATAATAGAAAATGTACTTCTGTTATCTATATATATAAAGAAGAAACTTTGCCTGTTTGTTTGTCTGTTCGCTGTGCATTTGGATACGGTACGGGCAAATCCAGTGAAATTTTATACAAAATACCTTTTCGACGAGAGAAAGGTCATAGGATAGGTTTCGACTCAAAATTTTCATCTTAAAAGAGGTGTTTGTCCTCTATTGTTGGATTTACTACAATAAATGCCTTTTTCAGAGAATTGGTGCGTATTATTGTTTTCTCAATAATCCAAAAATGGAAGTATATAAAAACATATGCTTTTAGCCATTGGTCGCGCGACATTTTAGGATAATAGAAAGAAAATGAATAGAATGTATAAAATGAACTGCAACTGTCTGATTGAAAAGAGCCATCGAATAAAGAAAGAAGGGAGACAAAATTCCATTACTCATGACTTATAATCTATATATATGTTACGGTCAAAATTGGAATTCCAATTTTGTCTGGATGAAATTAGAATTGAACTAGAAATCAATTGATCAAGTTAAAACCAATTATAGCATGAGTGGAAAAAGAGTTTTTTATTTAACAGATTATTTAAAAATACAACAAGCCCAAAGCTTCGAGATTTGGTATTATTGAGTTTGAATTGGACTTGGATTTAGAGCTTAGGTTTGGATTCAATTTGGATTTGAACGTTTGGATTTGGATGTTGTCTTCAAGGATCTAAATCCTAAAGGATTTGGTAAGACATGGTGTTAGGAACAGCAGCTTGGTACACAAAAGTGAACTAGAAGAAAAAAGAGATTTCAGGATTTTGGACCAAATCCTTTATGTTTGGATTTGAATTCAGTTCCAAATATCAAAATCATTTTCTAGTTCTATCCTACTGCTAGTACAGTAGACCGTTGTTGGTAATACCACGTCTTACCAAATCCTCTGAAATTTGAGTCATATGAGACTAACTCCAAAACAAATCCAAATCCAAACCCAATGATACCAAATCCCGAAGCATTGGGCTTGCTGTATTTCTAAATAGTTTGTAAAATAGAAAACTCTTTATTTATTCAAACTATAATTGGTTTCAACTTGATCAATTGATTTCTAGTTCAATTCTAATTTCGTCCAGACAAAATTGGAATTCCAATTTTGACCGTAACATATATAAAGAAGCTGTGTCTGTCAGTCTGTTTTTTTATGCATTTGGACATCGCATGAGTTGGGAGTGCCAAAATTTTCATGGCATACTCTTGGGTCCCGAAGAAGATCGAGAGGGGATCAGGATGACTGGCAAGAGGATTGGACTGAAATTTCACACAGGTTACGATACATTACAAATTTTCCCACTCTTTCAAAAACTTTGGGGCACTTGCTACCATTGTTAGAATATCCACCTGTTAGTTTCACTTTTTTGGCACTGGGTATTGGTATGAAGTATGGGAATACGCATGAGTTAAGAGGAAGACTGTCACATCCCCACACTATTTGCTGAATTATCCTATTTAAAAATGAATGTAAGTGTATGCATGGCGGGAAATGTAGTTATAATAGATGAAAAGGTTTTAATCAAGCCTTCTGTACATCTTCTGTCCTTTTCTGACATGATGAGTTTCTAGCATGGAGATTTCCCGAGGAACACCGGACACTGCCGCTAGTATCTTTAAAAAGATCAATCTATATTAAAAGACAACCTATAATTTTCTCTTTTTATATTAATAGAAATGAGTTGTTGTTCACAGTACAATCTATACCGTCTGAAATCTTCATTTAACTTTAATTTTTCATTCTAATCAAATTTGGTGTAGAATGTAGACAACAACGATATCCATTGCGGTGCTATCGCTGCTGTCGCCGCGAAAGGTTTTTGAAAATATCGTCGCCGCAGCGACAGACTTTTTTTTGAAATCCATCACGGCGCGGCAGCGGTAGGCTTTTAACCACAATAAACATCTCTGCTAGAGAAAAAGTTTAAATTTATGTCTTAGATCTTTTTTGAAAAGATAAAAGTTTGTTTCTTATCAATTGTTTATAAAAAAAGAAAACAAGATGCGCATGTGTATTAGTGAAACAACATATTCTCGTGCAAACAAATGATGTTGTTCTTTTTAATTTTGAGTCTTTTCGTATCAAACATTATTGCTAATGAATCTGTTGTTGTTCATACACAATATGGAGATATATTAGGTTATCAAACGAATATATCTCGAGTCTTTTATGGTATACCATTTGCTCAACCACCTGTAGGTTCATTGAGGTATCAATTATATAAATCATTTTCTCAATGTATTATTATGTTTGAATAGATGGCAATCACCCGTACCAATTAGAAAATGGGATCCAAAAATAATCAATGCTACACGACCAGCACCTGCTTGTCCACAACCTCGTTGTCCACCATCAAAAAAGACGATAAAATCTACTACTCTACCTATTGTAAGTCTTTGATCTACAAAAGAAGAAGAGGTTTTATATCATAAATCAATATATAGATGTC
Source organism: Macrotrachela quadricornifera (assembly GCA_022393335.1). Classification (NCBI taxonomy): domain Eukaryota; kingdom Metazoa; phylum Rotifera; class Eurotatoria; order Philodinida; family Philodinidae; genus Macrotrachela; species Macrotrachela quadricornifera. The sequence goes on along the minus strand of JAJEKB010021111.1, from coordinate 1,385,099 downwards.
AGAAGATTGTCTTTATTTGAATATTTTCACTCCATTATCGAATAATTTATCATCGAAAAATCTTCTTCCAGTAATGATTTTTATTCCTGGTGGAGATTTTCAATATTTTTCTGCATCCGAATCGATCTATGAATCGGAGCGTTTGGTAAATACTACAAATATCATAATTGCCTTAATTCAACATCGATTAGGTAAGTTTTGACGATTTATTCATAATTTATTCAAAGTATTAATGAAATTTGAGGTGTTCTTGGTTTTTTGGCAACTGGCAATGGTCCAAATGATATTAAAGGTAATTATGGAATACTTGATCAACGTATGGCTATTGCTTGGATTAAAGATAACATCAATGCATTTGGTGGTGATCCTAATCAGGTTACAACACAATAAACTTTTACCTCCTAAATCTATTCATCTTTCTTTAGATTACATTATTTGGACAAAGTTCTGGTGCCCAATCAACTGCTCTCCATTATGTAACTAGTGAAATGCAACCATTTTTTCAACGAGCGATTATTCAAAGTTCTCCAATGACTGTTCCCTTCAGGTATAGTAACTATAGATGAATGATGAAATGAAAAATATTCTTTGATATTATTTAGGACATACTTGGAGAATGTAGCACCTACTGTTCTTCTTGCTGAACAATTACATTGTTCTCCAAATAATTTGTCATGTTTTCGATCTCGTTCAGCTGATGAAATTACTATTGCTCAAGCTGAAGTAAATCAAAAGTTAACTTCATTGAATCCTTTATTCTTTTTCGAACCATGGTTACCAGTTATTGATAATAATATTGTTCATGGATCACTTATTAATACAGTTCAAAATGTATCATTTCCACTAAAACCATTAATTATTGGTACATTAACTGACGAATGTTATGATATGGTTCATGTTTTGTTGAATAAAAGTGTATCAACTAGTGAATATATAGCATTCGGAATTGGTTTTTTTGGTGAAAAAGCACTGAAAATTCTTGAACATTTTCCACCGTTAACTTCAGGTGATCAGCGACCAAATATCGTTCGAATTGCGACAGAATGGATTTTTACTTGTTCAACGCGCGTTTTTGCTCGAAAAGCTGCATCGTATTCCTATGTATTTGGTTATCCATACAACGAAGTAATAAATTCACTCAATTGTGTAGATCATGCTTGTCATGGAGATGAAGTAGCTTACCTTTTTGAAGCATTTTGGAAACGTTTTACTGATAGTGGGAAATATATATCTCAAGGTATGGCTACTTATTGGACAAATTTTGCTAAAAGTGGAAACCCAAATGATCCGTTGAGTGTACCTTTATTATGGCCGAAGTTCACTGGTGGAAATGAAACATATATGTTTATTCAAAATCCATTTCAATCAGGACAAAATTATGTGAAAGATGATTGTGATTTGTGGGATCAGATTGGTTATAAACAAGATTTTGTTTAAATAAAAGAAGAACATATCGTAACATTTTCATTTTACTATTGCGAAGAATGACTTTTTTTAATCAGTTCTCTTTCACATATTTGAGGCGATTCAGTTTTCATACAGAATTGATCAAGATACTTGTCTCCACTTAGAAAAAACTTTCACTAAATGCATTTACTGACCTTTTCTTTCTATTCTATCGATTTTTTTACTGTATTTCTTTGTTGTACAATTAGATAACGAATTGAATCTCTTGTGCAGCTGTATAATGACACAAATTACTTTTGCGTTCTGTAATATGTAGTGTACATTACATGCAAGATAAGGATAGGAAAGTTCTAGATTTTTCTGTTGAAATCGTATTTATTCTGCTTATCGCTGCTCATTAATATACAAACGATCAAAATTGTCAGACTTCTTGAATAGTTTACATGTCGCCAGATAAAGCCAATACAGAAAATAGTGTCGACTCACTCAGCTAAGTGAGTGCTTTGGATAATGAATTTCTGAAAGTGCAAATGCCAAAAGTAGATTATATGGATCAGAAATCATTCAAAAACTATTGTCGATGAAACGATGGTACTCTGACGAGGTCGACTCTCCTTGAGATAATACCTTCCAGGTAAAGCCCACAAATATGAAGTTTAAAATGTATAAACTGTGGTAGCTGACAATTTTTTTACGAGTAACGATTTTGTGAAACGATCGTTAGGAAATAATACTTACCTCATTGGATCTGAAAAAGCAGTTCTTCAGAAAAAACTCAATCTAGCAAAAAAAATTTTAAAAATCTGTTTTTTTCTGTCAACTTTCTTCTGGAAAATATACTGTGGACCACCGGTGGTTCACACCGCTCTGAATGTGTTAAAATATTTTATTTTATAATAAATAATGTGTGTATATCGGAAACAATTGTCGTTGACTATTATCCAATAGACGGAATAAGGTTTTCCAAAGGATTAACTATTTGTTTTAAAGTTGAACAGACAGAAACGGAGATATCATACGTGGCGGAACTATAAATATCGAGTGGTGCTTCAATAGTTGCTTGTCCAGTAGTTAAAACATAGTTAGGTGGACAACTACCTCTTCCTGGATAATAACCATCACAGGCAATTTCGGTAATTAACATATTATTAATATTTTTCCCACGAAGTGTCGTTTGTAATCCACAAATTGTACCTGGACGATCATCAATATCATCGTCAATTTTGTAACAAATTCGTGTCATTGCTCCCCATAAATTAATCTCACCTCTTCGATATCCAATGGGACATTGTTCAGAATTAGGATTTCGTCCATCACATTTAATCAAAAGACTTCCATACGATAGACCACATATTGTACCTTTCTTGTTCATTTCCATGTCTGTATTCAATTTTGAACAGAAATTTAAACCAATACCCTAATTAATAAATACCATAGAATCATTACAACAATTCTTTTTCTTGCATCTTCAAACTTTGATAGTTTATAGATGCAAGACAAAGAAATATTGTAAATGTATAAATTACCTCGTAAAAGCCAAGGGAACCAGTAGTAGGCAATAGAGCCGCAGGTACATTTTTCCATTTGGAAGGACAATTTGAGCTTGATGTAGCATTACCACACGCAATAACATTTTTTAAACCACATAGAGTTCCACTATGTGTATTTTTCTTGGGAATTTTACTTAAACAATCCAATCCTGTCCATCCTTCATTACATTTACATATACCAAATTGAAAGTAACCTGTAGATTGACAAATACCATTTGAAGAGCAATCATTATAACAAGAAACGGGATTGGAAAGAGATTTATTGAAAGCTTGTTCAATAAGTTTTTTCTTTTCTATTATATTTTTATCATTTGTAAATCTTTTTTCATCTAATAGATCAAACCAATATTTAACTCCAAGTTTAATAACAGCAGGATTTGATGGAACAGTTTTTGACCATTCTTCAAATGTTTGAATCGATGTATCACCACCTAATTTAGTAAGAGACATTTTTTTAACTAATTTCATAAACTGATTGTGATTAGTGGTATTAGTTGATTGACCATGTTTCATACCTAATGAGAGATAAAATTCAGCTTGAGCTTCATGAGATTTATCAATATGTGATTGATCAATTGAGGTTAATTGTGTTTTATTAATAAATATGTTTTGTTGTGCAACTCCACCCAAAATTATATTATTAATATATGTAAATCCAAAATATGAAAATATGAAATCAAATATATATCGTTCTGTGTCACGATTATAATCACAACAGGGTAAATTTTCAATTGCATACTGAAATTCATCGGAGAGAATCATTGATGGTTCGAACATTGTTAATTTCATTGTTGAGATTTTAATTGTTGTATACAATACTTCTTGATTCGATTTGATAATATTATCAATCATATATTGTACTTGTGAAGAATATTTGTACGAGGCTGAGACCATTGCATACTTAGCTGAAGTCGAAATTTCAATATCTTTCATTGAACTCTCTTGAAGTTGATCTAATGAATCAATAACTTCTGTTCCAGCATTAACTTCACTATATGGAAGACATAACATAAAAACATTTGCGGGTAGTATTTTATCTGTACATGATCCTTGTGGTTGTTGTGTGTAATTCAATTTGAATATGGGTAATGCATATCCATCCATTTGACATGTACCACTATAACAAACAGGACTTCCATATAGAAGATTATAACCAAGACCTATTTTGTTGGAATTTGGCACAGTTAATGTGTTTAATCTTGATTCTCTTCGAGACAAATGTTGTTGAACATAATTATTGACAGTTTCATAGGTCTCTTGAAAATCCTTTGTAGCAGCAGTCAAACTAGAGATAAGAAGAATGAGAACGATTAGTTTCATAATTGCTCTTAATTTTTAGTTTTTTTCGATAAAGAAAAAGTATGACATTGTTGGGTAGAAATATATATAATATAAAATCATTTAATATTTACCAATGATAAGAAAGGAATTGAATAATCTAACTCAGAATGTCAATAGAGCATGAGAAAGAAGATGAAAAGGAAAAATAATAATAGCATCTGTTATATTTCTCATTTATTCTTCACTCTTGAATTGCATGCATTTTCTTGAAAAAATTAGAAAAAGAAAATAATCGATGGCCTAACATTTATGAAAAGTAATGATCTACAAAACATATGTTCTGCATGAATACGATTTTTTACACCCTCACTCTCACCCTCAGAATCTCAGCTTATTTTCATGCTGGTAAATAATGGGTTAAACAAGTTTTTACCTTAAAATCTTGAAATTCTAACAGCTTTACTATGAAAATACTAAAATAGAAGTTTAAAAAATATTTTCATTCCTGTGTTTCCATAATGTACCTGATCTAGTTGTAGGACACTAGTGGACAATAGATCGCGATGATGTCGATAAGATAGTTGACATAAAACCGAAACAAAAGTTTTCATAAAAAGTCACTACGTTAATGATGAAATCCAGTATGATGTACTTCTCAGGTTCGAGAGACCAGCGCCATAGATGGAAATATATGCTCTGCTTAAATAATTCTACGGAGCAATTCAAGAATGAAACTGCAAAAAAAACGTTTTTCAACGGATTATTCAAACCTATTATTGAATACTGTTAGAAAAAAAAGATGTAAAATTTCTGCATGACAAATTTGAAAATACTTTTTACTAAAATGATCAGTACAAAAAATTGTACAAACCATGTCAATTCCGTTCGAATCGAAGGAGTTCAATACAAAAGCTGGAAGAAATATCCTAGAATATCTATTTTTGCATTGTATCAATGCCTGCAATCTTCTCCAATTATTTACGATAGCGGCAGCTCTGCCAACGGACGTTCGCCTCTATCTACGATTCAATTCTATTCAAAAAAAAAAGGCTTTAAGTATTGATTTTCACTAGTGAAATATAATACCTCAAATGATTTGTTATACACATTGGAAATATATTAATCCTTCTGTTGTTGAGAAAGAAAAATGTGATTTAACTGATTAGATCGTTTTAAGTCGACTCACATATAAATATATCTGTGCACGATATCAAAACGAAATAGTCAGTATTTTGTGTCGAAAAAGCAACCAAACGATATTGCTCATACTCAAACAATCATTATTTATAGACAACACTTACTATGCATTTAACAAGTCTTCCCTTATTCACTGTGGTTATGCTTGTTTTCTTGATTCATACAAAGGCAGCACGAATTTCGTTTGATGATGTAACGATCTCGACAAGTCAATCGCATACAGTTCGTGTAACCTGCAATATGAAATATCTTTCTCTGGACAAGGTTGTTGTGTACCCGACGTCAACATCAACATTTCAAAGAGATGATACTTTTAAACTCCATGTATACGATGGTTGTGTCGAATCTGATAGTCGGATGATATTAAAATCTGAAGAATCAGTTAAAGAATACGTCTGGTGGGGAGGACCTCTTGCATTGACCACAACCAATTCGGAAGTTTGCATCAAGATTGAATGCACCAATTATTTTATGACATGCAAACTCAGATATAGTGTCATTGATAACTGTCATGATGCTGTGTAATTGTTCATTGTCGTTAACAATAACGTGATCAACAGTTTCTGCTTTGCGACTATTAACATTCTCTATTATTAAGCATAATAAAATGAGCATCATTTAAAAATTTGTTTTATTGCATATAATGAATTTTTTTATTTCTAGTTATGTAAAAAATTGAACAATCCATAATCTTAATTGTTTTATTTCCGATCGAAAATCTCAACAACTAATATTATTTAATATTCATAAAAATAAAATGAATCTTGTTTGAGACAAATAAACTATGATTAATTGACTAAAACTTTTATTCAATCATGTATGGAAAAAGATGGTTTATGATGATGCCGCAGTTCGAATCTGCGATAACAAGATGGTTTTTTTCCGAAAAATTTTTCTAATGCGTCTGGATACATTTGTTTTTGTAATACGTTTAAACACTGAAAATTTTCACATGGAAAGTTCCTAGGGGTATATTAACTTGTACAGTAGTTTATTGATGAAATACAAGCAGAAAAATAGAAAAAGAAAAAAAAACAAGAATTAAAGTAGTATTCGGAGGAAAAACTTGAAAGTTTCGATGATTTGTATGATTGGGATGTTTTTTCATTAAAGTTTCTTCGATATTATTTCTTTTGACGTCTTCATATCCATTTGTTGTGATTTTCTCATATAATATCCATCCGGTCGTCTAATAACTATTAGCAGCAAAGGACCAAGAAAAAATGTTTTCTATATATATTTATTTTGAGCTTATATTACACATACAAAGTAAGATAATCGTCAATATCCGTTGACTCGAATCCGGGTTTTGATTGTTCAAGTATTTTCTGTACTCTTTGTTCATCAAATCTATCACGAAGATGACGTTCAAATTTCTCCATTAGTAATGGTTTTCCCTCTTCACGACGCTTTCTATGTCCAATTGGATAATTTACTTCAATTTCGTCTAGTTCTGTGCCATCGTTAAGAGTAATTTTAATTGCATTACCAATATACCGTTTGTTGGGATCATAATATTCTTTCGTAAAACGTTCGTCCTCCACACAGATCATTTTGGCACGCATATCATCGATTCGTGGATCAGCTGCAATAGCATCTGTGTAGTCGTTTGTAGTCAAACGGCCGTAGATGAGTGGAATAGCTACTATGTATTGAATACAATGATCACGATCGGCAAAATTGTATAGAGGACCAGTCTTATCAATGATACGCATTGCAGCTTCCTGGGTACGAATGCGAACGGATTTAATATCTTGCGGAGCATTTAATCCTTTGGCTTTAAGTAAATCGTGACAGATGATGGCAGCTTCGGCAGCAGTTTGTGCATGAAACTCGGCTGGAAATGAAATTTTGAAGAGTATATTCTCCATGACGTATGATCCAAATTCTCGTTGAAGCTTAAATTCTTGTCCTTTAAAGCTTACATCATAGAAACCCCAAGTTTTGGCAGTTAAAGCAGATGGTATTCCGCCTTCGCCCTTTTGTACAAGCAGGGCTAAATTGACAGCACGCATACAAGCATCACCAGCAGCCCAAGACTTGCGTGACATAGTGTTAGGTGCATGTCGGTACGTACGAAGACTTTGTCCATCGACCCAAGCATGCGAAATAGCATCTACTGTTTGTGATTCAGTCAAACCTAAAAGCTTGGATACAACCGCAGTCGTAGCTACTTTTACTAACACCACATGATCTAAACCCACTCGATTGAATGAATTTTCCAATGCAAGTACACCTTGGATTTCATGAGCTTTGATCATGGCTTCGAGAATGTCAGAAACTTTGAATACTTTTGCACCTTCTACTTTGTCCATAGTATTTGATGAAGATGAACAAGATTGTTTGGCAGTTCGAGTTAGGTAGTCGGTTACTGCCAGTATACCACCTAGATTATCGCTAGGATGTGCCCATTCAGCTGCAAGCCAGCAGTCGTTATAATCCAGCCATCGTATTTGAGTACCGATACTAAATGCAGCTCTGACTGGATCTAGCACATAATTTGTGCCCAGAACTCGTGCTCCATTTGGAATCGTTGCTCCAGGCACTACTGGACCAATCAATCGAAGACATTGAGGATATTTGAGTGCCGCAAGACCGCATCCCAAAGCATCGAGAAAACATAATCTCGCAGTGTCGAGAGCGAGTGAAGATGTAATTGTGTAGTTGTGTACATAGGATGCAATGTTTCGAAGTATTTTGTCAGCAATAGGACGTACACTATTTGTAGTGCTCATAATATATCTAAAGAGTATCGAATTTATAAACTTAAATTGATCAGACATTGTTGAAATCTAGCCACATAAGAAATAGTTCAGTTTTTAGCTGTCTTAATTTTGAAAAAGTTTAAGAATATTCTGTAATTTCAATAGCATACTATTGACGATTCATCGATCCAAAATTGAATTACTCTTTTAAAACACACAATATCGTTGGATTTTCATTTAATCTCATTAAAAGTGAAAGTTTACATATAAAATCCTCTATTCCTTATACGAATCTATATTATATTAATGACTCAACTATTGATATCAGTATATGCAAATAAGGAATCTTTCAGTACGATGAAAATTATTTTCCTAGTAAAACATTACCTTAACAGATATAGAAACAATCTTGAGGATGAGGGAGGGAATCGTTCTATTCATCATCTACACATATATTTTCATGATAACGAATACACTCTTTGATCAAAAAATTCTCTAAATATTCGAATATTTACAATAAAAAATGAAACATTTTCTTAGAATTATTCTATTAGTTTGTTTAATGTCAAAAATAAAAATTCACTAAGATATTCTTCTGACATTTAGTTGTTTGATTATCGATTGGAAATAATTGTTATTGATTAAGTCGGTTTTTTGAATTGATTGGCTTCGGTAGATTCGGCAAAAGCAGTTGTACTTGATTCTCCTCCTAAATAGTTATTTGTATCACTTATTTAGTTTATATTTTATGATTGTCTCAAACTGAGTTCTTAGCTCTTTTTTTTACCTGTTATAGCCATGGTGACTAAATCGAAATATCCAGTTCCAACTTCTCTTTGATGTCGAACGGCTGTATATCCATGCTTTTCAGCTTGAAATTCTGCTTGTTGAAGTTCCGAATAGGCAGTCATTCCTCGATCTTTGTAGTTTCGAGCAAGTTCATACATTGAAAAGTTCAATGAATGAAATCCAGCCAATGCAATCAATTGAAATTTATAGCCCATAGCTCCGAGTTCCACCTGAAAAGTATTGAAACTTCAAAGTATAAAAGTAAATTAGTAAAAATTTTCCTGGAATTTTGCAATTGCTTCTGGACTTAGATTTGCTTGCCAATTGAACGAAGGAGAACAATTATAAGCTAGAATTTTTCCAGGAAATTCCTTTTGTATTGCTTCTGCAAATTGCTTGGCCTGTTCTAAATTTGGTGTTGATGTTTCCCACCAAAGAAGATCTGCAAATGATGCTGCATTTAAACTCCTTTTGATACAATGTTTCAGACCAGTTCCTTTTTTTAGACGAAAAAATCCTTCAGAAGTTCGACCAGCGGCCATATCGATGAACTCTCTATCGCGTTCATCGATATCCGAAATTAAAAGTCTAGCTGATTCTGCATCTGTTCGACTGATAATTATCGTTGGAACGCCACAAATATCTGCCGCCAGACGAGCTGCATTCAGATTTCGTAAATGAGTACTGCTTGCAATCAAGACCTGAAATATCGTTTGAATCAAATTGAAATGGTAATTTTTCTTACTTTTCCACCCAAATGTCCACATTTTTTCTCCGATGCTAATTGATCCTCAAAATGAACTCCAGCAGCTCCAGCTTCAATAAAAGCCTTCACCAATTCAAAACAATTCAATGGACCTCCGAATCCAGCTTCACCATCGGCAACGATTGGAACAAACCAATCACGTTTTGCACCACCTTCACATTGTTCGATTTGTGAAGCACGTTCTAATGTTTTATTGATTCGACGGACCATATCCGGTCCAGAATTCGATGGATATAGACTTTGATCTGGATACATCGATCCAGCTGTATTTCCATCTGCTGCAACTTGCCAACCTAAATATTTCAAAATATTGAATTTATTTTTTCAATTTTAACTGAATGAATTAATCAATTTACCTGACATATGAATCGCACGTAAACCAGCACGAACCATTTGCATAGCTTGATTTCCTGTGACAGCTCCGAGCGCTTGAATGTATGGCTCTGTATGTAATAAATTCCATAGTTTGTTTGCACCGATCGTCTACAAAATTTTACTCGATAAATGGGTGCGTATTATTTGCTTAATCGCTAACGATAAAGCAATTGAATACAATTCAATTTCCTGAGCAACAGTTTAAAAGTTATTATTCACTAACATATCGCCTTGTTCGAGCTTTAGAAAACTCGTGTGATGCACACGTAAAGAAATATACAAACTCTCAATGGATCTAAACGTTAATCAATATCTTTTTATTCAATAAGTTTACAAAAATGAGAAAACAAACTACACCAAGTATAAAAGAACTAAATATATGTGTATATACAGAAGAATATCTAAACAATGAAAAACTGTAAAGATTTAATTGATAGAATCTTCAAAGAAAAGTACAATACCACCATGTTTGTACAGAGAACATATATACAGCAAGCACACACTAGAACTAATTGTATAGAGAACACTTCCGCTAAATATTGATGTTAATTCCCTCTTAATTATTATGACAAATGATGGGACATAGTTTAGTGTCCTAAGATAGAATGTTTATACATCTAAATGCGTCTATCTCATATATAGCAACGATGCACCATCGATCAAGAAAAGGATCCAAGAAAGCCCGTGTAATTTTACGCCACTCTGTATATTTATGTATTATTAGAAAACTTGAGCGCAATGAAAGCGACTTCATCTTATCATTTCCACAGACCAAATTTTGTCAGTAGTATCGAAATTTTTCGTCACTATAGATAAATTCTTTTGAAAAGTAATCATAGGTTTCGATAGTGCTTAAAATACTCTATCAATCTGTATATTTACTAATTTTCTTGCATTGATTTATTTAAAACAAAATTCTTGAGTAGAATAAACGAATCATCAGCTGACAGGAATTGAAAATCATTGCTTTTCTACTTATTTCATAAAACAGTTATTATGGAAACAAGTTTAAAGAAGGTAATTGTAGTTTTTGATAGAGCTTAAAATTTCTCTGTCAATTTATATATATTTGACTTTCAAAGCAATGATTTTAGTGTTCAGAAACATCTTTTTCATGATTACAACTTTCTTACTCATTTAAGAATAAGTATTGAAGAAGCGATCATATATTCTAATAGATCTTGATATCTTCTATCATTCTTAAGTATTGAAATTGAAAAACAAACAAAATAGATAGGAAAATAAGCTACTTATTTTTAACACTTGTGAAGGAGTGTGTCTACATAACGTTCGAATTATTTTCCATAGTATGTACATACGAGAAAATTTATCGAATTAGTTATTAAATTTAAATTCTATTATAATTTTTAAAAAAAGAAACTTACCGCCAAAGTATATTCAATCTGTACTGCACTGCGCAATCGACTCACAGCATCAGGTTCATAATTTCTTTTAATTCCATTCCAACGACCTTTTGGTGCTGTTCGCACAAGTTCATAGAATACTTTATTCATTAGATTATTTTCAAATAAAATCAAAGAAAAAAAACAAATTATACATTTGAATAATGTGTACTATTTTCTACAATATTATTTGTATACATTTATTCGTTAAATAAAATTTGAAGAGATCGAGAAATTTATCTTTTAGTTTTTAACAATAGATTTTTCTATTTATTATACCTATATAAAATAAACATTGTACACATCATAGAAATAACTTAATCAGACAACGAGCTAATAGAAAAGCAACGATAGCCTCCGACAATTTTGGATTAATAAAGAAATAAATGATGTCGCTAGAAATCGATCGTCTTTTTCTTCCTGTTATCTTTTCTTTTTTTTTCTATCTGATGAATTCTATTATGACAAAATAAAAGTATAAACGAAGAAAGTATAAAAATTGTATATCTGGCAAATCTAATGATAATAATGGTTATATCAACTAAGATTTTTCTTTTTTTCGTAGGAATGTAGATGTAAAAGGAAAGAAAGAGAATGAGTATATGTATATCTATCTACAAAAGACGATAGTCTATGTATAGTGTAGATCATAACAAATGAAAATTTATTTCGCCATAATCTATTCATGTGTGACATGTTGTTCATATAAAATAAAACAGAATGCATTTATCTTCTTTTCTTTTTCGTTGATTCTCACCTATATTTCTCTCTTAGTTACTCTTCTACATTTATATCTGTGTGTGAAAAACAATTGTATTAATGAAAACCCAATTTTTGTATACTCAAAAAGTGAGTACACTACTAAAATCCATCAGTGTGTCCGTCCGTTTATTGGATAACTCTTCAAAAATGTGAGCGATTGACCGGAAATTGTTTTGCACAGCTTTGTCTCATCAATATCTCGGTCGAGAGAAGAAGATGAGAAGGATCTGGCAAGAAATAGTTGAGTTATCGAGAAAATTGTCATTATTCACCAGACCATCCCTGAGGGGGGGGGGGGTACAGAGATGTTTTCAAAAAAACATTTTTTCCCCAGAATTATTTAAAATATATATGAATCGACTCAGTTTTTAATGCTGATTTCGAATACGATATTTATTTTGAATGAAAGCGTAGTTTTTTAAGTGAAAATTGCCTAAACAGGGTTCCAACAATGCACAAAATCTGTATCTTAAGGCCAGTGTACGCAAATATGTCTCATGTGACTAGTGGTTTTAGAGTGTTCTAGATGCATGGTTTTGTCACTACTAATAAGAGTTATCAAATGAAAAAAATCCGAACTCGATAGCTATTTAAATTGGTGCATTATTATGAAAATACTGATGTCTTTATATATCATATATCTATCATAAATCCATGAGGTTACCTATGACCATAATCTCGGTAGATACAAGCACAAATCCATTCTTAGATAACTACAGCGTCATCCATGCTAGCTTGGCTCCCCAGATTTTTTATTCTTACACTTTAGTGGCAACACATATGTCTTGATGAGATCTATATCTTGTAGAAAAATAAGCCTAAGATCTCGTACAGCACATGAGAAAAATCCAAAATATCACCTCCTGCAGTGTAATATTTCTTCGGACTTCGTCAGTTTTTGACTTCTAGCACTTCTTTTATTTGATAACTTCCTCACTTGAGTAGAATGATTTTGTAGAGTGAACTGTTTTCTGTCCAAATGAGATGTCCCAGAACTCAAATGGGCAATCTGTTCACGAAATACGGTCAGAATGCTGAGCATAGACTCAAGATAGATGGTTTTTGGACAGTTCGATCAAAATCAATTTATCATTAATTATTTTTACTTTTCTTCAGTAAACATAACACTCGCATTTAACTCCGAGGTTTTCACATTTATTTATCCAACAATGATAAGAAAAAATATCTTTATTGAAATAAATATAACTTATGATTTTTTATAAAGGCTTCTTGTTTGACATGAATGTTTTGCAATTTGAATTGCTGGCATTAATTCTTGAATTGCAATTGTAAGTGGATGATCTAATGTTTGATGTTGAAGTTGAAGATCAAGTGCAGTTTGTAAACTAGTAAGAGCAGTATCAAAATCTCCTAATTTTAAATGTGCAATACCAATATTCATATGAGCTTGAACAATCTCAAGTGAATTAGGTGATAATTGAGACATTTCAAGAATATCTTTGTGACAAGTTATAACCGCATACCAATCTTCTCGTTTTTTATAAAATTGTGCACAAATTCGTAATGAAAATATGTAAGCCACGGGATCTGTAAAATGTTCAGTATGCATTTGTTGTAGAAGTTTTTCTGCTCGATCATCATCATTGATTTCCATACAACTGAGAACCATATTACCAAGAATAAATGTATGAAACGGATGAGTTTTATCCAATGAAATTTGACATACATTCAATGCTTTTTCATAATAATTCATAGCTTGAATATGTTTACCTTGATTAGCTATTGCCGTGGCTACAATATAGTATAAATGAGCCATTATAGGATGATTTGAAGGAAGTATTAAAGATGATAAAGTACAACAATGTTTAAAAAATTCTTCTATGATTTCATCTAATACAATAGATGATTGACAATCTTTATCGAATCGTCTAGAAAAATTCATTAAACAATCTGCTTCACTTTTAATTATTGATCGCAATGGATCTGGAATGACTGAATCATTACTAAGATCTTCAAATAATTTACTAAGTTTTGGAAGTTCACTTCGTAAAATTGATCTCGAATCATCACTAATTGAAATTTGTTCATTGAGACGTGATATAAATATAAAAATTGGCTGTAAAGCATCATTTAAAGAATCTTCACCCATTGATACCATGTTAAACATTTGTTTAGCTTTTTTATATTCACCCATTGAAAAAAGTATCGAACCAAGTTGATGAACATATGATGATTCATTTGTTTGTAATTTTTCAGTTTCTTTTGAAATATATTCTTTGATTGGTGTTAGAAGAAGATTATCATGTCGACACATTTGTAAAACAATAGTTCCAATCGCTGGATTAGTTTTAGTTACTGATACTATTTGCATAACAGTACCCATTGAAATAAGTATTTCATTTTCATCTTTCATAGAACTTAAATTACTTATATTAGCAAATGGTGGTAAACAACATATATCACAAGTTGAATCAATCAATATTTCAAATACAACTGATATCAAATCAGGATATAATGAATATTCACCTGAAAATATATCAGCTGTATGTCGATCTGTTGTTGTCGATAGAAATGTATTTACAGAAATAAGATGATTTAGATTTAGTTCAATTTGTTCAAACTCATCTTTTGTCATTAATTGACCACGATAAAGAGTCATTGGAAGTTGCAAATCTTAATAAAATAATATATATTATTATGTATTTATATTTATATTGATATTTTTTTTCTTTTATGTAACTTTTACGAATCTATTAATTCAAAATATAGAAGTTGTGTTTTATTTTATATCGCGTTTCTATCAAAAAATATAAATCTATTAGCGAGAGCCCGTGGATATTGTACGGATGCTTTTTTCCTATACAGTTTTCATCTATCCTTTAGCTTTGATTTGGTAATAAACAATCAGACAGTTCACATTATATATCGGTAGACCCTATGGCCTTATACTCTTACGATACTACCTCTTGTCGGCATATTCCGTTATTCCATTATCTATTATATCCCATGTAGTCTTGCCTACTCATCATCTATACTCTTTTAGTTTTATCCCTTATGTCTCTATAGCCTTAGGCACTTACTTCCTACCTCTTATTGCTTTATCGTTTGTAAAGACCTATGAGTATCCTCATGTGACAGCTCTGAAGCACTTATGGATTCCTCCATATATTAGGTCTTGTGGACTTATGGGTGCCCTCATATGAAAGCCTTCGAGGACCTACAAATATCTTTATATAACAGCTCTTGTGCACCTATGAATAGCTTCCTATAAAGGCTGTTGAGGATATGGAGTACTCTCAGAAATATAGCTCTTGCGGATCTATGGCTACCTCCATATAGTAGTCCTCGAAGACCTATGGACACCCTCGTACAGTAGCCTTTAAGAATCTACGGATACGTCTATACAGCAGCCCTTGCACAGCGCTAGGTATCTCCACATAACAGTGATTGGGATCCTGTGTGTACCTTCATATAGTAGCCGTTGAGGGCCTATGGGTACTCGCATATAATAGCCTTCCAAGACCTATGAATACCTCTATATAATAGCGGTTGAAAATCTATTGGTATCGTAGCCATTATAGCCTAGTTTCGCCTTCAACCTTCTGGAACATTCGAGAAACTCAATATGATACACACAATTCTCGAATTTTCCAGTAAATTCTAGACAATGTAACCGTCGACCTTTAACCTTTGACTCAGAACAGACAGACATACAGACACCGAACATTATATATAAATCTGTTAGGTTGGTAAGAAATTTTTTGCGTTTTTTTCGGAAATTTTCTTTTTGCTTTTTAACTTCAAAGATATAACTAGCTTTCAATGATATATGCTCTATTACTATCTACGACCTGTCGCCAATGATCTGGTAAAGAAGGGATTCTGTGTTCATTGAAGTGCTGAGATTTTTGCCCAAAAAAAGTTGAGAAAATTCATTTTGTGGCCATTCTCGTCGTTGAATTTTTTCTTGCGTAAATGATTCGATATGGAATGAAACAAGTGGTAGGCCGTAGGAGTCAATTCTGGAAAATAAGATGGATGTGGAAGTATAACCCATCTGACCTCCAATAATTTATCACGCGTCGATTTTACAATGTGGAATCACGTAGGAAAAGTTAGCAGCGGATTCGAATTTCTCTTGCTGCTATTCGCTCCTCGACTTGGGATGGCTCTCTAATTAGTTGGGATGGATGTAAAATTTAATTCTGCATTGAATGGTGACATTTGTGAGGGGGGAGAGTCATCGACCAAAAATGGAGGATTTGGGCCAATATACTGGTATTTCAGGCGGTTTTAGGAAGTAACTAGAGGAGTTCCCCACTGTGGTTGAGGGATCTGCAACAGAAATTTTCCCGTCATCCCTGAAACCTCTATGACAGGACTTTTACCGGTATGCGTCAGGCATCTTTAACAGGATTGTTTCTGCTATGCGTTAGGTATTCACCATAGAACTCTTCTCGCCGTGCGTGATACCTCTTTTATAGGACTTTTTTCATCGTATCTGGATCCTCGGCTACAGAGCATTTCCCACCGTGCATAAGGCAACTTCAGCGAGACTCTTCTCATCGGGCTCAAGTTGACACTCTCAGTCGCACCCACTTTGGACACGATCACTCTCAAAATTGCACTGAACTGCGTCATTTGATTAGAAAGTGAATAAAATCACAGTCTCTTACGAGTTGGATGAAATTTCACGCATGCCTCTCTTTCTCACCCCCAATCACTCTGCCGATTTCCGTTAGCGCACTCAAGGAATTGATGTAGATAGTTCCGTGACGCTATCTCTCACAATGACTAAATACATAGCGAACAGACAAACGCTGTTCTTTAAATATATAGATATGTCATCGTTGTGAGTCACGAAAAAGAACAAATACGTTGTTTCTGTGAGTCATAGAAAACTAATGGATACACTATAATTCTGAATCAGGGAAACACTTGTATACATTTTATTCTCTTATAACCTATTAGAAACCTTCGATTTTCACATTTAGAACAAAGAACTAACGATACAAAATGATTAATCTTAGAATCATAACAAAGTCGCTAAATTTCTGAAAAATTCATGCAAATTTCTTTGCCATATGACATGGGTAAAATTTCACCCTCACACCCACATACCTCACACCCTCGGTGGATGATCCCGCTATGATCTTCCTCCGCACAATGGGCAACTTTCGCATACCCGGCGGATATGTAACATTTTTGCTTGAAAATGAATTTGTATAGCTTAGAAGTGGTCATACAACACTTAGAATATCATCCTAAACAAAATAAACCATTTTTTGAAAAAAAAAATTTTTGTTCAAAAAAGCCTGTGGGGGACCCCAGCCACATTTCTCGAAAAAAATTTTTTATTAGAAAATATATCGTTTTGTACACCATTCGACGCGGTTTTATCTGCTGATTCCGAATATCACCTTGGTTTTTCGCTAAGATGCTTATTTAAGGAAAAAAACGGAGATGACTTTTTCTCTAAGCTTTCCCTGTATAAAAGTCAAAAAATTTTTTTCAAAAAGATGATTTTTATTGTATATCGATAGATGCAGTTCAGCGAGCTGATTCCAAATATCATCTCAGTTTTGCGCCAAAATGATGCCTTGTTTTAAAAAATAGGATTCGGGGGTAAAAACCTCATTTTTTAGGAGACTCATAGCTCCGGTTAAGCTCATCAGTACGAAGTCGCGCTATGGTCAACGATATACCAAACCAGGAAGAATAGTTAGGAAAAGTTTGAGATCAATTCGATGTAAACTGTGATGAGGATTTAAAAAATACTGAAAGGCACATTCTTAGAACCCTGTTGGACACAAAACCCATCTTTTCTTTCCGAGAAGTACTTACAGTTATATATGATTCGATGCAGCTCGACGAGCTGAATCTGAATATCATCTTGGTTTTTTTTTAAAATGTCCCTGTAGTCGTCAAATTAACGATTCCGGGGCAAAAACTCGGACCTTTGCGAAGTCACTATCTCTGCTTGTGTTCAGTGGTATAAGTTCGCACTATGGCCAACGATAGATTGTATGTAGGAGAATAATTGGTGAAAGTTTGAGCTCAATCGGACGTAAATTGTATTGAGGGTTTACAAAATACGGTATGACCGATTTTTCGACCTACTTTCGGCCCAGTAATCGCTTTTTTTCTACTCCATTTCTAGTTCGATCGAAATAATTTTTTCACACAAAGAAGCTTATAGGCTAATCATTAGCTCCAGATAGTTTTTCATTTTAAAATATTTTGGTAAGTTTATAAAAGAAATCATCTCCGTATAATTACCGGTTTATGAAGACATTTTTTGACGATGGACTTTTCCAGGGTTTGACTTGATTTCTGGAAATCTAGTTTTAGGGTAAGATAGACTAATCATAGACGTATTCATTCCTATAATTGAACTTTGGAAAATAGAACTTGAGCTCATGTTCGCCTAGTTACCCACTGTGCTCCGGGCCTGGGGATGCACCATGGAAAATTTGGTGATCGTAGCTTTTACAGAGACTGAATGCATAGCGAACAGACAGACAAACAGACAAACATTCTTCTTTATATATATAGATTTCTGCTAATACTCGCAACTTGACATGGGATGGCCTTCTAATTCGTTGGGATGGATGCAGAATTTAATTATACATTGATTCCATCTGATTAAAGAAATATTCGAAGTCGAGAACCGAATATCATCAAAAAATACTTGCTAAAACTGCAGAAAAATCTCAGTATTTTGGCCTAAACATTCCATTTTTGGCCGGTGATTACCCTCATAAATCTCACCATTGGATGCAGAATTAAATTCTGCAACCATCCCAAGGAATAAGAGGGTCAACCTATATCAAGTAGCGAATATCATCAAGGATTACTGGCTAAACTTCCTAAATTCTCAGTATTTTGCACTAAACCCAAGGAAAAAACAACCAGACTTTTGAATTTGACAGTAGTGTAGAACTCGTTAACTCGGTTCGAGTATTAAAATTTTACTCGAGTTTTAAACTTTTAATAGTTGAGTATTTGACTATTTGGCTATTCAACTATTAAAATTTTTACTATGCTGTTTGAAGGATGCTAGAACTGATCCACGTTGTGAGGGTGCTGCCCGCAGAATGCTAGAATTTAAAAAGAACGCAAAAAATATCTGATCAACCTGACGCTATTACGTAGTTCATGTAAATCTAAAAAGTTCAAATCCAATGAGAAATTTCTCTTGAATCAGGATAAACATATTCGTAAATATTCCTTAATAAAAATATTTGTAACTTTATTCAAAATTATTCGTAATTCGAGATGTACATACTTGCTAATTGTTTTTTTTGTTCATTCTTCAGTTGTTTATAAATATCTTGAATAAGAAAACGAAATTTAAAGATTAAACAGATATCTCGAGTACGTAATGCTTTATTAATTAAACGATAAAGAAATGAATCATAAGTGTACCATTCAATTGCTTTTGTTGATTGATATTCATGTTCAAACTTGTCAATCTTATTGAGCTCATTTTGATTATCATCGTAAAGACGTCGTGCTTCTTCAAGCATATCTTTGTGTGGATTATTTGATGACAATGGTATTTGTAGTAGAGTTTCGAGTAAGATTTGTGACCACATAAAACGTGCTGCATGGCTTTGAACATCTTGTGTCGTTGTTTCCATACGTCTAGAATCAACATCACAAAATGTTAAATAAACATGATGATTTTTCCAAACATTTATGTCTTTTTGAAGTTGATCGAATAATTGAATCTTATCGACAAATACACCACGAATTTTAATATTACCTTTATATTCAGTTGGCTCACTAAGATAGATGTATTGAACTTGATTGAAATCATTTAAAATATTGACAAGATATGATAATTGACATTCAAGTCGTATAAATACTTTTTCTTCAGTTATAGATGATAAATCTTGAATACATTCATTAACATCATCGAAAATTCGAACATCATTGACGAATTTTTGAAGATTATCTTTTAGAATTCTTTTATCTCTTTTACTGATATCACTAGAACACAACCAGATAAGTATTACCTCTTCCAAATTCTTCATCGACATTATAAACCTTTCGTTTTAGAAGAACAAATAAGATGAAGAAATTTCTATAATATTCCTTTCTTCAATGAACAAATATTCATACTTGCAAATTAAGTTTTTCTTTAAACATATGTTGGTAAAAATATTTTGCGTATTTTTATTCATTACTCACCGTAACTATGTAACTTATGTAGAGAAAGAAGTATCCAATAAGAGAATTGTCGCTTGTTTGATGACATCACAACAAGTTCAACTTAGAAAATTTTATTTCAAATTATTTCAATAAAAATGTAGAAATGAAATGTCATGTATTTTAAATGCTTAAACTATGAATTTAATCTTCTTCAATTTTCCAAGATATATATTTCTTATATGACTAAACAATACTTTTTTAATAAACATATTTAAAATACGTAAGGTTACGAAAAAGCAAAACTTCCAGAGAATTTTTTCCGCTTGTTTATATATGGTTTGATAGCGCATGAAAAGCTGGTCACGAATATACATATATTATTTCGATTTGGTTAAGAAATATGCTTTAAAATTTGAATGACTAAAAATGTCATATATACAACTATCATGCGTTTTTTTACAGAAATCACGAAATTTCGAGGAAATATATTTTATTAAACTTTTAAAAAATATCATATTTTGAATCAGCGTGAAATACTAAGTTAGAAAATATTATTTTATTAGATTTAAAACTAATAAAAGTTTTAAAGATCTTGTCCGATAAAGATATCTCGACATGCTCAAAAGTATACATTAATGACCATTATTGTAAACCTATCTACTTGTTTTATAGTAAGAGATAGAATCAACTATCTTATCTCATTAGAATCGTCGGAACATGGGCAACAAAAATTATTTCTTAGTTTTATTAAATTTCATTTTAATGCTAATAAAATCTTTTTTTTCTTTAGTTTTTTAGAAAACGACTAACGAGGGAAGGGCCCCACCAACTGTCCAATCGCTTTTGCGCCGACACTATGTTCGTTATGTAGACCAAAATGAGTTATGAATAGCTTGAAAAAAGTTCGGGCCGCTGACTTATTGCTATGGAGATATTGCACTTTTACAGTATTTTTAAAAAAATGCCGTTTTTCCCCTCAGAAATACCAGAAAAAACTGATCTTTGAATTTAGACTTGAAACTTTGGATAGAAATAGACCTCAATAAGAATAGTTTACTGTGACTATTTCAGATTTTTTCGCCCTTCCTATCCTAGGATACAGTTATGAATAACTTGTCTCTATAAACTGGTAGATTTTATGCTCTTATTTTAGGATAAAAGCAAATAAAAAAATCTCAAAAACATTCAAAAAAAACTATTTTCATTGAAGTCTGTCTCTATCCAAAGTTTCAAGTCGAAATTCGTAAATCAGTTTTTCTGATATCCGTGAGGGAGACCACGGTATTCATTTTTAAAGAATACTGTAAATGTGCAATATCTTCGTATGAATAACCTAGCGGCCCGAACTTTTTTCGGAGTATTCATAACTCATTTTGGTCTACATAACGCACGTAGTCTCGGCTCAAAAGCGATTGGACAGTTAGGGCTCTCCCCTCGTAAGCCACTTTCAGGTATATCTTATATTTCCTCGACTGTAGAGAGGGTCATACGGAAAAAAATAGTTTATTCGTTTGTGGGTTTGTGTCAAGGTCAAAGATCAAAAAAACACTAACACTGGAACTTCTCCATACGTTCACTAATCTTCCGATAGCGCCTATAGGTCCTCAACTCCTAAACCAGAGGGGCATCCATGGATACTCAAGTGCTACTATATGGAGATATCAAAGATTCTCACGTGCTATTATGTGGGGGCACCCTTGGATCCTCAAAGGCTATAATAGGAGAGTGCTCATGAATTCTCAAGAGGCATTCTATGGCGGTACCCTTGGGATCTCAAGTGCTACTATGTGAGGGTACCCTTAGATTCTTGAGTCCTATATTGGAGGCAGGCCCCGTGCGAGGGTCCCAGATTTGGGGGGGGGGGGGGGGGGGGGGAAGACCCCTGGGGGAGGCTAATTGAAGAAAGTAAAATTTTTTTTTCGCATCAGGCTTAGTATTAATCTTTATCGTACAATCTGAAATGCAATATTTTTCGCGGAGCGAAAACTTTTTGCAACTTTCTTAGAACATTCTACTGTATCTGGCAAATTCTCAACAAAACAACCAGTATATGACGTAAGAAACTTCCTCAATACTTCTGCCGTCGAAGGCAGCCGCTTTAGCAACGATTGTTCTCGACTAGGCTGTTTCGAAGGGAAAATGGACTAAAGTTAGAAGTTTTTATGCATTGACTGCGGTTACGCAGATGTTATTTTTCGCAAAGCGAAAACGTTTCTCATATCAGACACATGAAAGACTTCTTTTTCTTATTTTTCTCGAAAGTAAAAAGTGTTGCTATAACTCTTAGTCATTTCGCCACCAAAGGCGACCACACTAGTGACGACTGCGCATAAATTAAGGTGTTCAGAAGGTAGGATACAGTAAAGTATACTATGAAAACAAGAAGGTCAGAGTTATTTTCAAGGCAAGTATGCCCATGCGGCTACTTCTTCATGAAGCGAAAAATTCTAATATTTCAAAATTTTGTAGCAAAAAACATTGTCTATGCCAGAATTTTAAGTAAAAAAACAGCTGATTTCTTCAACTTGCCCTACAACTTCATGTTTTCGACCGATATCTCAACGATAACCGCCGATTATTATTATAAAAAGATCGTTCTCCGACTCCCATTTTCACTCAACACATCTCTGAAAGATGTTTATAAAAATGTCCCTGTGAGATACTTTGCAGATTCAAAAAAATATTATCCATTTTGGTGTCTAATAATAAATAATTTTTAATTTTTGGGGGGGTGGGTGCACACCCCCCTACACCCCCCCCCCCACTTTCGCGGGTGCTGATTGGAGGGATACCTATTGGTACAGCAGTGCTATATTAGTGGAGTACTCATAGGCCCTTAAGTGTTGCATTACGCGGGTACCCATAGGTCTTCAAGTTCTGGATTAGGGGATACGTATAAGGCCTCTAGTGCGATATTAGGAGGGTGCGCATAGGTCCTTAAGTCTTGTATTATGAGGTATCCAGAGGTCTTCAAGGCGTATATTACGAAGGTATCTATAGGTCTTTAAGCCCTTTATTACTACGGCAACGATAGGCCGTGTACTAGTATTTCCTCATCTGTAGATAGGTCATACTAGAAATATGAAATTTGGTTTGCTTGTTTCTGGTGGGCTCAAGCGTCAATTTTTGTTCACTTAATTTTCTTAACTGTAAGAAGAGTCAGATGAAATAAATAGTTTGTAATTTTGTGTTAGTGGAAAAGTTCAAAAGCCGCACCCTTATGGAAGTCCTATAATAAACTTATAAATGAGGATAACTCGTATTGCGCAATCTTTTGCAAAACTGATTGGTTGATTTTTTCGATGAATCAGATTTTAGAAGCGTTTTTATCCATTATTAGTTGGAAGAAACGCTATGGATCCTGATGTAGTAATGATTATATCACAGGACTGTTTTATAAATACATATTTTATCCAAATCAATTTTATGAAAAAGATCAAGCAGTTTTGTACGAATGTTACGATTTAGTCGAAGAAGTTAGAATTACTTAATCTTGTAAAGTTGTTAGGTCAATTCTTCACACATTGGCACCAGAGACGTCCATCGCGATGCGGCAGCGGCGCGGTAGAGATTTTTATAATATCGTCGCGGCAACGGTGGCGGCAGCGGCAGCTTTTTTATGAAAGAAATTTCAAAAATTCAGGAATTTACACTGAATCTCGATATTGATGTGTGTCACACGATAAGGCTTGGTGAATCTGATCGATTGGCAGGAGCAACTCTAGTTTAAACCGATCATAGCACTGAAAATTCAAAGATTTTTAAAAACACCATCACGGCAGCGGCCAACTTTTTAACAGCGCGTTGCGGCAGGGGCACGGTAGCGTTTTTCTGACGACCGGTGCGGTGCGGCAGCGGCAGATTCTCAATCGCGATGGACATCTCTGATTGGCATATAGGAAAAAAAATAGTTCTGTCTTTCGCAGTCGAGGATAAAGTGAGTTGAATCGACGAACGTTACTTGTAATTTATCAAGTACTTTCAAACACTCTTCAAGATTATTTTCATTCATTAAATCTGATTGAAATAATAATTATATACCACCATTTTCAATCAACTCGAATTAAATGATAAATAATATGTAGCAAATAGGATTATAAATAAATTTCATATTCAATAGATGATAGACAAATATAATTATAAATTCAAGATAAGAATTTCGAATATACTTGTTGATTATTTAATAAATGACATTATAGAACATCTTTACAATTAAAAACCTTCAATTATTTCAAATGACAAAGTGGACACAAATATACATGAAAAATTTTATAAAATCGTTTATTTAATTTGTTTTCAGTAACAATGTTCATATCATTGAATTTATTAATTATATTCAATAATTTTTTTAATGTTTATATTAGAAAACATGATTTATATTTGGTAGAAATTGGGCTCAGAGTATTTAACCATTGACAAACATATTCAATATTCTATTCGTAAGAATTCAATTATGTCAAAATATATATCATGAGAAGAATGTCAATATGAACCAACAAGTGTTTTTCTTACCTGATATTTCTTGATTATATCTTATTGCATTGATATTTTCAAGAAGTCTGTAAACCGTATGATTTACCCATTCAATCAGCTAACAATAATTCAATTATTTACAAATACAATTCTTAAATAATGTGATTTTGTATTGGACAATGTGAAATACATGATCAGTGATAACGAGTTTTAAGAGAAATATTATTCGTATCGATTGTGTCACGTATTTCATCGGTAAGATTATTGAGAATATTGTATGTAAACCAAATATTAATTGTTATACAATTCAACAATTATTCGAAGATATTCATTATACTATTGTTTATTTAAAAGATAGAAAAAAACGTAAACTATATTTACGTTTTAATAATAATAATAGAAAAACAAAATTCTAAATAACGCTTTACAAAACTTGATTGTCTAAGGGTCAAAAAAACATGTTCTTAGAAAAACCTATCAAACAATTATAGTTTTAGGATAAGTCAACGATTCACCTTGGATCAAAATTCTTCAGAGTTGGAAAATTGAATGGTACCATTTATTTTTGAAAATTTCTGAAAAAATTTTTTTTTGCTGAAGAGACTTTTTCAATAAAATCGTGACTTTCGTAACAGTATGGAATGAAGTTAATAATGATACTTTGAACTGTTTCAATTGGTCTTTGATAGATCTTAAAGACTAGTGCATGAATAAAGATTAAAAGGGAACAAATGAATCATTATAGCAGAATTTTAATTTTAAAAATTAAGAAACTAAACATCATGCAATTCAATGAGCTTTACCAATAATGATAATCATAATGAATATGAATTTATTTGAAAAGAATAAATATATAAGGGAATTTTCCTTCACTTATGGAAAAGAAATGAATTTATTTGAATTAACCGGATGTATGCTATATATGTGATCAATCTTCAAGTTTTGTCTTACATAATCAATACAAAAGAATTATTTTCAAAGAAAGAATCCAATCCATGAAGGTGATTTTTATATACATTCAACTTTTAAAATATAATATTTTTATAAATCAATAGTAACAGGAATCAAGATTGATATATATTTCGATGAAGGGAGAATTACACAAAATAAAATAAGATTTCTTGTCACCGAACCAAAAGAACATTGTTATATAGATCATTGCTCACTTGTATTTCATATACGGTTTTCATCCAATTAGATTGTTCAGTCTGAGAAGAATCACTGTTTGATGAACTCATGCATTTTAATATTCATTATTTGTGAGAAATAACCAATATTTGACAATAATGTTGCAGAAACGTAAACATAATGCACCTGTTTATAGATATAAGGTTTTACCGGTCCATTTTCCGTTTCTCATACAGAGTTTTCCGTTTTATATCTTAGAATTCTTTTGAATTAGCTAAACGTTAATGAGTATAATTCTGAACACAAGAGAATGAACTCATGTGAAAATAGATTTTAATATGGGAGCGACCTAGTCGCTGTTTTCTTAAACTTTCTTTGATTTTTCTATTACATCTAAATGATTTTTTTGAACAAGAAAAAGAAGTGTTATATTGGTCTATGCTCATCACATATAAGAAATAGAGAAATTAAGAATGGAGTTCAGCTGATATAAAGACAATCGACTGCGACCTGTGTTTTACTTTATTATATGAAACTCTTAGCAGAGAGTTTAAAGACTCGATCATTATAGAATATTCCTCACTAAAAATCCGT
Organism: Macrotrachela quadricornifera; assembly: GCA_022393335.1. Classification (NCBI taxonomy): domain Eukaryota; kingdom Metazoa; phylum Rotifera; class Eurotatoria; order Philodinida; family Philodinidae; genus Macrotrachela; species Macrotrachela quadricornifera. The sequence goes on along the minus strand of JAJEKB010021111.1, from coordinate 1,358,551 downwards.
GTATATGTGCACAGTTTTCAATAATAGATAGAGTTCGGTTGAGGGATAAGCGCGAGTCGTATTGACAAATATTACTTGTTTTTACAATCTATTGTTTATGGCCAAATATGATTTAGAATTTCGTATGTGTGTAAATAGACAAATCTTACTTAGCATTTTCATTGTATTTGTTTCCATCTTATTTTGCATATTGATGCATATTTCGTGTATTAGTATGTTGACAAATTGAATATTTTTATAAAATATAAAACAAAAATTAATGTTGAAATCACAGATTCATGCATAATAATCTAGGTAGATTAGTGAATATAAACTGATTCTGTTATGCTTTATCTATAAGAATTATGAATAACGATAGTTTTAGCCATAAACGAATAACTCAGAGGAAACAGAATAAGAATCATTCGAAGGTTAAAATGTAAGCTTAATTCTATCGTAATATTATGAAAAGACTAGCTGTGTCAACTTATTCTATGATAATTTTGTTCGATATGTTCAATGTAATAACAGTAATACTCCTTATTCTTCTTCATACAAGTGGATTTGGGATTCTCCAATGTCGATAACATTTACTCTATTCAAAGCGATGAGTAAATGATAAATCAATTCGAATCTGTTTTTGTTGAATAACTATTGATTTTCTTTTTGTTTGAGATGATGCTTTAAAAAAACTTCCGATTAGGTTTTAGAGCTACTTAATTCGTGGGGAAAAGCTTATAAAACTATCCATATGATATTTTCATTTTAAGTATTGAAAAACAAGAGAATATTTTTAAAAAGTTTTAGAAGAGAGATTTTGATTAACTCGAATGAGAGTTTTCATACATACGAATAAATAGTTCAAACTACTAACTTTAATCTAAATTTGTTCCATCAGATAAAATAAACCGTTAGAAGATCATTTGTGTTTCTATTTACAATGATTAGTAATATTAACGACTGAATTAAAACTATGATATATTTGCATCTGCCAGAAAAACATCACCGAATCCGTAGAATAAACAATATTTCTTATCAATAAATAATATTGTTTTCCTTATCTTATTTTTATATCCTTACCTTTTCATGATATAAGTAATTACTTTCTTGCATCATTACTTTATAATGTCATTATACAGATATATATATATATATATATGAGATACCGTTGTATTTGTTTGTCCTTCAATATCTCTTTATTATTTCGATTATTATTATTATTTGTTTTATTTTTAAAACGAATTTGAAAACATAATGGAAACAACTAATAGTTCAAATTCGATTCCTAATTGGGCTTTAAATAGCACTATTTATGGTTCAGATGATTCATTTCTTTTATTAAATATATTTTCAATAGATGTAGCTGATGAATTTTTTTTATAAATTACGTGATGAAATAACATGGAATAAAATATATAATAGAGGTCAACGTGTTTTACGTGATATATTTATGCAATGTACAATAGAAATTCAAAATAATGATGAATATGAACCAATATTTCGTCATGGATCTGATGAACAAGCAAAACTTCTATCATGGACACCAACAGCATTAATTATAAAAGAACGAATTGAAAAACTAATTGAACAAAAATAGAATCATTCATTAATACAATATTATCGTGATGGAAAAGATTCCATAGGTAGACATTCTGATATAACATTAGATATATTAATTCAATCAAATATTGTTAATTATACATTAGGTGCTGCGAGGACAATGATACTTAAACATAAAACTGAAAAAGATTTCGAACAAATATTTAAATTACCTCATAATTCATTATTTATATTAGGTTGGAAAACAAATCGTCAATGGTTACATTCAATAAAACGTGATTATCGATTAGATATTGAGAAAGATCCAGATGAATTAGCTTTATCAAGTCAACGTATATCATTAACATTACGTACAATTGCAACATTTCGAAATTGTCGTACAGGACAATTATATGGACAAGGAGCATCTTGTAAAACAATTGATCAATTATCAAACAAACAAGATGAATCAACATCCAGCGATGATGAACAATATATGTTACATGCATTTAATATTGATAATGAACAATCATCAGAATTTGATTGGAATCATTATTATGGAAAAAGTTTTGATGTTGTACATTTTAAAATTCTTAAATCTCATTGTATTAATAAAGAAGATAAATGAATATAAACAATTGACCATTTATATTATATATTAACAAACACCAAACAAATTTTCTTATTGTTTCAGTAATTATCATCAAATTCATATAGAATATTTCGTTTGATTTTTTTTTATATCATAATTTATTTATTAAAATCATCTTGTTTTGGAATTTGTTGCAAGCTATTTAATCTATATATAATGTTCAGTGTCTGTCTGTCTATGCTGAGTTAAAGATCGAATAAGGCTATATGGGGGAACGTCCTCAAGAGCTACCCTAGGAGGTATCCATAGGTCCTCAAGGACTATACTATAGGAATACCCATATCTCCTGAAGTAAGTAAGGCAATAGAACGATTAGAAAATAAGGCAAAGGTAAAAAGAGGATAAGGCTACAAGAACTACGAAGGATATAAGGCCGAAGTGTACATGGACTATAAAAATTTAGACGATGTTAGAGTATGAATCCTTTGAGCTTATATGTGCATAATCTCGAGTATGTGTATATCTGTGGCGGGCCAAAGATTGTGTTTAATGTCATACGCTAGAGAAAAAGTAGCCTCGCAACATGCACGTGCTTTCTCTAGTTTTTATATATTTCTGTCATTTAATCCGTTAGTTCAGAGAAAATTATCTCATGTAAATTTATTCATAATGAAAAGATGTTCTTTTATTTAAAATAAGGATTTTTCTAACATAGATTTTCCACACATAATACCTATATGACGACTTGCTAATTCTTTTCTGAAAGAAAGAATTTTCAGCAAAAATTGACCTTTCTACCGCTCCGATAAATGCCCAGCAGAGATATCCATCGCGGTTAAGAATCTATCGCTACCGCGATAGTATTTTTTAAATATATTTGGGTTTTTAAGGGTGTGATCGGTTTTAACTACAGTTGATCATGATGCTCGATCAGATATGTCAAGCCTTAGCGTGCAACACACATCAGCATTGCGATTAACTGCAAATTCTCGAGTTTTTCAAATTTCTTTCATAGAATATCTGCCACTGCCGCTATAGCGACCGTGGCAGCATCACGATGAACATCTCTGATGCTCAGGTTAAGATATAAAGTCCGTAAACGGCAGTAAACCGATAAAAAACGGTGATTTTACGGGGAGCGATATTTTTCGTATACGAATACGAGAAAATAATACAGATACGAATATATTATGGAACGCTTTATCGGATACCTTTTATGACTTGTGATCAAATATCTTGAGTGCTTTATAAATGTATAAGAGCAGTTAATTATTCTTTCTTTTCAAGATATAACCAATCACAACACTCTTACTCAAAACAATAATAAAGTTTTTTTTAAACGAATAAAAATAAAAAAATAATTTTGTCGTTGTCGGTTTATTGACTAGTTTCTGTCAAGTTGCGACCTGACTTCATCAGAACCAAGAAATAAAAAAGAAAAATTTTAAATTTGTTTATAGAATTAAAAGGGTTCAGCAAGCAGCCAGCGGGCCTAATGGGCCCTACTGTGTAAAAAGAAAATGTCAGATGGCTGAATGGGTCTTTCGAACCTGAAAAACGCTTGAAGAACAAAATGCTGAAGGGTCTCAGTCTGGGAAATACAAAAAATAAAATGACATTGGCTGTTAAGACCACATGTCATTGTTCAAGCATCGTTGTCCTCGTCGTCGTCGGACAGATTGAGTGAGGGTTCAGTAACTCGTGCAACCTCTCACGACATTCCCGCCGGGCTACCGTCCTCCTACTTCCAGTTCCAGCCGCTGCTGGTTCTGGACGAACCAGAGGGTTGAAACGTTGTAGGTGGGTAGTCCCGATTCTGCCTGTTCTGGCCAAAAGATATACGGCCAGTATGGTGGACACCATGAGCTTCGGATCTGGATGCCTGTAACACTTGAGTTACCGGGGTAGTCTGTCTCCAAATGGCTGCTGGTGGGCCATTTAGAGTTGGACAGCCCATCCAAGTTCGAACTTAGCTCGGAAAATAGGTTCCAAGGAAGGGGATCAGAGCTTGAAAAGCCGCATTATCCACTCCTGCAATATTACCTGTCGCAGCAGAATTATTGATTTGTGTGTTAGTTGCCATCTTAAATTAAGTAAAAAGAAAGCATTAGCAAATCAGTCCTAATGAGAATTTTTTTATTCATAATAAAACCATCCGTATTAGGACTGTTCACATCTATTCAAGATCAGCTCTCCTAAGAAAGGCTCGAATGCTATCATCCTACCCTGTGTACCAGGATGATCTGATACCAACTGATGAAATAATATCAGTATTTATAGTGTTCAATATCCTATTCTATTGGTCTGTTAAAGAGTTTCTTAACGACACTACAGCAATTTTTTTTTCTTCATTCTTTCGCCAATAAATAAGCACGTGCAGTGCGAGTAAACCTTCGTTGTTAATGTTGTTTTTTTAACGGAGTAGTAACATTTGCACAATCATCTACAGCGTCTATCTATTGTCATTATTAAATTACGAAAGCAGTTCGTAATTTTACATTTCATCAATATTTATAAACCTCTTCTTAATCCTTGGTTATCGTGTCAAATTATTCGAAAAAAGCACTCAGTATGTGGGATCGATCCAATAAGGAATCAAATCCTCTTCCTCGTTTTCTTTTCTCCGTACTTCGTGCTATTGATCCCTATCTTCAATATCTTTTGCTTTTTGACGGATATGGTCATCAACTTCTCTCCAAGGCAGCTTTTGACACAATTCCTGCTGAAACTAAAGGTACAATCCTGGTCGCTATGGCAGCTGGTTGTGCTGTAAAACAAACTATTAATGTAGTTTACATACTCGAACAACAAATAACTTATGGTCCTGTAGTAGTTATTAGCATCTACAATATAGTGAATAATGCTCTAGCCAGCTTATCAGCTTTAGTCTATGAGCCATCATATGAATTAAGTATTCCACAATATATTGGCATTTCACTATTTACAGTCGGTATTTTTACTGAATTGATTTCTGAACTTCAACGTAAAAGATTTAAGGATAATCCGGGAAATAAGGGCAAAGTTTATACTGGTGGTCTTTTTTCTCTCGCACGCCACATTAATTATGGTGGGTATATACTGTGGCGAACTGGGTTTGTTTTAACAAGTGGAAATTATTGGTTAACAGCTATTCAATTTTTGTTGAACATGCGGTTTTTTACGAAGACAGCTGTACCGGAGTTGGCTGACTATTGTAGCATGAGATATGGTGAGGACTGGAAGAAATTCGAACGTGATGTTCCAAGTATCTTATTACCATATATTTGGTAATTCATTTATGACATAGGTTTATCATAGTTTTTTATTCTTTCCTAATAATCTTTTCTCTTTGTTACTACTACAATATCTAACTTTATCATAGACTATAGATTATGACTTTGACAAAATAGAAAATTTCACCAAAATTCTATATTCAAATAGAGAAATGTTTATACAAACATTGACAATTTTGACAGAAAAATAGTTACAACTACCTTCTAGTACGTATCATATTTTACAATATAATGTCCTCATACTAAAATAAAATTTGTCATATTTATATGTCGTACACGAATGTGTCGCACTTTTGATGCGTCATAGTCTATATATCAACTATTCATTCGTCATTTTGTTTTGACGTATGAAGATACATATAACCGAGCCGATTTTATGTACTAAATTTACATATTTTTCTATATCCCTTTTTAAGTTATTTCGTCATCATTTATTATTCGAGAATATCTGAAGAGATCGATAGTTGCAAAAGAACAGACTGCCTCGAAGCGGTTCTATCCAGATCTGAGGATCTCGGGATGGTCAGACCTTACGATATGATCATCTCCAGGTACAAGAATGGGTGCCGCTTAATCAAATTGAACTATAAAATAATATTAGTAAATCGTTTCTTTCAACAAGAAAACAGCGACGTACCAAAGAATGTGTCATAAAACGCGATACATGCGACACATTTTTATTTAGTGTGCTTATGACGAATCTTTGGGATAGCTACGGATAATACGAATAGTAGAAATTATTACATATATATGGCTGAATCTATAAATATACATCCTACAACGTCGAATTAGAAGAAAAGTATGCTATACACTATAAAAAATATCCAACTAATGATATACCTTTAAAGGGTTCAACGGAGTGCAACATGTGACAAACCCTTTTTATCGTTTATCAAAATGTGCTAAACTTTTGCATCTACCCGTTAAAGTAACGAAAAGAACCGTTTATCAGATTCAGATGCCGCACATGGAGAGGTTTATCGAAGCGTTTATTCATTCGACGTACTCTTTAAGGGTCTGTCATACGTTGCACTTTGATAAACCCTCTTTCAGGATAGATAAAATTCAAAAGTCAATTTCTTCTCACATACTCATCCATTCACACATCAGTAGATGAATACTAAATACCCTTGGTTTACCTATAGTAAAACTCATAAAAAGCGTTGATCAGTTTTATTGTCAAGAAGAATCTTCTTTAAATACAAAGATTGGTTCTTTTTGCATGTTTTCATCTATTTTCGAGTGTAAAAAAATTAAAAAACTGAGATGACAGTGAAACTAATCAGCTATGCCGTTATGATTCTAGGCGACATCTCTTATCTTATTTACACAAAATGGTATGTAACCTAAATCATTCGCAAGATTTTATGATTAAAAGGTGACAGAACAGAACTAGACAGAGCTAACAAGATTTATTCTCTTTTGTGATATTATCACATACTTGATTTTATTGATCGAAATATATTTGTAATGATTAAAACTTTAACAAAAAAAATTGTTGCAGAAAAATATTAAATCAGTATAGACTGAAAAAAGATTATTTCTATATTTATTTCAATTTTAAGCTCTCCTATTCTCTACTTACACTCAACATTATAAATCTGTTAGAATGAAAGAAGATTACGACAATATTCTTCTTCTTTCTCTGTTGAAAATATGATTTAAATTAGTATAAATAGATGCATCAGAAAAAATACTCTCTTTCGAGTATAGTATGAATATCATTATTTTAGATTCTAATCTATGAATAACAATGAAACGATCTGCTGGATCAATCCTTAAATATTTTACTAAAAAATCCAAAGATCAATCATCATCTGATTCCACACAAAATTCTACAGAAGAAATTGCTTTAGTTGATCTTATTGATCTCCGAACAAATTCAAGTGATGAGCCCGAACATTAATCTCGATCTCGTTGTAGTTCTGATAAATCATCTCTACAATTAATAAATTCAGCCTTATCACATTCATCTGTTCAAAATGCATCATTTATTTCGAAATGTGAGCTTCACTGTTGTAGTTCTTCAACATCACACCATCCTGTAGAAGATGATGAATTAATTTCGTCCATAATAGGTAAGCGCTCATGTCAATAAAAGTGGTTCGTTGATTATCCATGGCTAACATTTTGTAAAGTGAGTTTCATATAAAAAAAGAAAAATGCAATCTTAAATCAAAACGTGATTTTAAACTGATTTCTTATTTTTTCAGAATCGAAAAAAAAGTATTTTGTTATCCATGTCATATAGCATTTGAAAGTAAAATTCATCCAAATACAACAAAACTACATCCCATCCATAAAAGAGCTCTTTTACTTTAAATTTCAAGTATTATGTATTTACTTCATCAAGGTCTTGCTCTGAGAGGACATTCTAATAAAGATAGTAATTTGCTTCGATTATTAAAAGTTCGAAGTTTTGAAAGTATTTGTTTGAAAGAATGGATTAATGATAAAAAATATTTATCACATGATATTGTCAACGAACTATGTAAAGAAATTCATTTAGTAATTATACGAGATATTGTGAAAGAAGTATCTATATCATATACACACCTTACACCTTTATGTCCCACACGATGGACCATGCGTGCTGAATCATATAATTCATTATTAGAAAATTATGAACTTGATAAAGTAACGATTGATTATATAGATATATTTTTTTATAAATGTCAATATAGTGTTCTTTGAATAGCTCCCATGTGATATGTAGCAAAAGGATAAAAATATAGAATTAAATCTTAATAAAATTAAAAAATTGAAAAATGAAATTTTCTTGAAAGTTGAGTTCTTAGAGATTTTTTTTTCTACTTGATAGAGAAGTTTTTAAATAATAAAATTCTAACAGAAAAGATTTTTGATTAAAACCGATACGAATATATTTCTGTCAGATACAATCAATTTTACAGAATGTGTAGAACATTATTTTTAGTTTCACTAGATTTTTCAAAATTCAGCAAACTAATGGAAAAATTCATCCTAGCAATAAAGCATTTATAGCAGCAATTGAATGCTTAATCAAAAGACTACTGTCCAAAGCAATATCTTGAATAATCTAATAACTGAGTTCTGCAATCTATTTGATATTTGCGTAAAATTACAATATTCGAGAATCTAATTATTTACATTAAATTTTAGTTCAGGACGCATTATTTACTATTGGTGAAGAATAAGATGGTAATCGCGTTAAAGCAAATGGTTTATATGAACAAATGAATCGTTTTAATTTCTTTTTTGGATTGAAACAAAGTTATTTAGTATTTATGAACACAGAAAAATTGTCACGCCTGCTTCAGCGTTCAGATTCTAGTATTCAGGATGTTCTTTGTGCAGATGAAACTGTTATCGTTTATTTTCGACGTATTCAAGGTAAAAAAAAACTCCAGAAACACGAATATGTTTATTTAATTCACTCAGCTCTTTTTTTTAGATGATGAAAATTTTGAGTTGTCTTATAATGAGATAATTAAAGAAAGTCAAGGTTTGACGGAGAAATCGATTCTTCCTCAACAATGACAACCACCAAAACGTTATGAATCAACTTCTAATTCTGTACATTTTGCAACCTGTGAAGACTTTTATCATAAGCAATATGTTGAAGTACTTAACATGATTATTAATATGTTGCAAATTCGTTTTACTCAAAATAGTTTTAAATTATTATGTGAGTTTTTAAAATCTGTTATTCAAAAAAAGAAAATCAAAATCAAACAGATCACAAATATTTCAACGATTTGTGATATTTTAAATTCATGCGATGTTGGTAAACAAATGTTTGAACAGTTTCATAAATTAATAAAGCTTTATCTAACTGTTTCTATTACCACTGATAGTGCATTAAATTGATTAAAAACTGCATTTCGGTCTTCTATGAGTCAATCACAACTTAACCATTGTTTATTGGCGCATATTTATAAAGAAAAAGTTGATAAAATTAATCTAAATGAAACAATGACAACATTCATATCGTCCAATGAAAAAAGATAATGTTTTTTTGGACAAATAGTCTAATATGAAATAAATAAGTCTTATATTTTTTGAAGATTTATCTTTCTATAAAGATTAAAAACTGTTTTAGTGAAGAACGTAGCAAAACAATACACAGATTCCAATAATCATAACACAAAGAACCCAGGTCATACCTACCGGATAAAAACCGGCGGTTAACCGCGGTTTTACCGGTCCGGTTATCGGCTCCCAAAACCGCGGTAAACCGGCGGTTTATCCGGTAAACCGCGGTATACCGCCGGTTTTTTTCGGTATACCGCCGGTTTTTTTCGGTATACCGGAGTTACCCGATGTTAGTATCTGCAACTAGCCAATACCGTATGCCTCTATTTTCTGAATGTTTGTATAGCGACAATTAAAAGATATTTTTAGAGTCATATAATTTTTATTTTATCCAAAATAAAAATACAAAAAAAATCAAAAAAATAATGAAAAATAAATCCAGAAAAATAATTTTAAAAAAATTAATATAAAAAAGTGATAAAATCAATAAAAATAAAGATAAAGAAAAAAAATCTAAAAATAATAAATAAAAAAAACTCGATCTGAAAAGATATAGAATTAAAAATTTAATTTAATAAATTTCTAAAAAATAAATATAAAAAAAATAATGCTTACTTGAACTTTATCGTCGTTAAGATGTATTCATATCTTTTAGCAAGTAAAAAAGCAAAATAAATAATGCAGCACATGTACATATATATATCGGCTTAAACGCGTAACGCGTCACCTCGATGGACTCGTTTTCAAAATCAACTGTTTTCAACATTTACAGTTCGAAATGCGCCAATCATAAAGCAACGCACATCCGATCGTATTCATCTGTGTTTAAACGTACCTCTGGTTGGGTTTTTTCTATTGAAAACAAAAAATCTCTGCTATGTTCACTCCAATTTATCAGCAAAATCCAGAATATCGATGACTTTATCATCCAAATTTCGAAACTAGTTGCAAGTTTCTGAACACAAAAGACTTGACTCGCACTGCGCATTTCCACGATAATCGATACCTTTCATAGAGATCTTCAAAACGTAATATCTGCTAGTTCTCATACAACAATGAATATGAGAAAGAAATAGAGCAAAACTTCGCTGAAAAAAAAGCATCATCGCGTTACGAATCCGTCATCGTGTTACGTTAGTGTGACCGGCATATCAGTCTTTACCTAATGATGTTTAGGAAATTTTTTTCTTTCATTAAATAGACAAAAGTGTTTTCTATTAACCACTGCAAGAGAAGTTTCGCAACAGTGGGACATCGACGGAGAAAGATAAGCAAAAAGTGAGGCACCCTCAAAAGTTTGTCGTTTTTTCGTCATTGCGTTTGACCAGATATTTTTGATACGGTTCTCTAATGATCTAGGAAACTTCACTCAAATTTTGCGTAGTTGTAGAGAGTGACCATAGATGTATCCATCCATGAGAGAGCACGATTTCCAAAAGGAATTTTTTACTGAGAAAAACAAACCATAGTGTGGACAAAACGTCATCGCGTTACGCGCGTTCAAGCCGATATATATATCTTTTTTTTCCGTTCTGTATAACCGTTCTCTTTCTACTATATATATAGTTCATCGACAGATTATCGGTAAACCGCGATTTATCGTCAGTCCGTCCGGTTTTACCGGTTGATCGCCGATTTTGGCGGTTCGACCGGTTTACCGCTAAAAGTGATCCGGTATTCGTGACATGGGAAATAGTTTAAATAGGCTTATTAAAAAATGTTCTCCATTCCATAATAAACTGATAAAAAAGTTTGGTTAAGATATCATATAAGTTTTAAGTGAGCCTTACTCCATTTGAAAACGTTCCGCCGCCCCTGCATAACAAGCACTTGTTTTCTCTCTTATCCCTCACCCTCAAGATATCATTGATGAAATTAATGACAAAATATTGATTCATGTGGAATGGCATCAGCAGCAGCAAGTGTTGTTCATTCACATGTTACATTTGTGAAAATTTTAAAATGTCTTGTTAAATACGTTTACAGAATGTCCTTCACATCGACTTTATCATTCCGAAACATATTTAACAAGATACGTAAAAATTTTTGCAAATGTAACACGTGATCCAACATTACTTTCTGCTACTGATACCATTCTACACGGTTCAAAATTTTGTCATTGATTTCATCAATGATAGTTATCGACAAAACATTTTCAAAAAAGGTTTTTTTTATATTTTATTGTTAATATAAAACACCTAGATTATTCGAGGGAAATATTAGATTTTTAAGAACGAACTTTTTTACTAGTTATCAGACCGGAAATTTGAGACGAGATGTTAATAGTAGTTTTTTTTTTAATAAACCTTCAATTATTCTCAATGACAACTCGTTTTGATTCGATGAAAGAAAAACTATTTATGTATTTATTTATAGGAGTACTTTCTTTTCTATTATGTCAAGAAAAAGAAGATGAAACATTAATTATCCATTCCAGTAAGATGATTTCATACTATATTAGAAAGAAAAGATTATTTTTTCAGTTCATTCTTAAAGAAAAGTTCAAACGACAAGAATTAATTCATTTGTGTGTGTGTCTTATAGTTTATTTTGAGTACAAAAATGAATTTTTCAATAATTATTTCATCACAGAGTTCAACAAATTACTATAGTGTTGCTCCAATTTCGATGTTTTTTTCGTTAATTGGTGTAATTATCTCATTATTTATATTAATTTTGATTGCAATAACAAAAGTCTTGCATACATCAATTCATCTCTTAACTTGTAATACATGTTTATCATCAATATTATATTGTATAGTTCAATGTAATAATTATATTTATTTATTTTTTATCTCATGGAATACAAATGATCAATCATGTCGATGGCGTGCTTATTTTGGATATATGTCCATTGTTGCTATCATTTATTCTTATCTTTTACAATCAATATCACGATTTATTTTTGTTTTTCTTTCTATTAAATATCGATGGTTAACTTCATTAAAAACACATATTTATCTAATAATATTTAAATGGATTATTGTTTTGATCATTCCATTACCATCATTATTAACACAAGATATTTATTTTCGTTCAGGTTTTCTTTGTTGGGTACCAAAAACAATGTTATTACATATTATTTATACATTTATTGCTTATTATTTCTTATCAATACTATTAATTATTATTATTTATATATCAATCTATATTCGAATTCATTATTATGTTAATCATCCATTAGCACAGAATAATCGAAGAAAATATCGTGATCTTGATGTTCTTCGTAATATAATGATTTTATTTAGTATTTATATATTTGGAGCAATTCCATCAATATTATATATATTAACAGATATTGAATTATTTTATCCAATTGGAATTGTTAGTGTATCATTTACAGTTACAATAGAAAAATTTTCATCAATATTAATTGATCGAGACATTCGAAATACTTTCAAGAAATATTTTTGTTGTCGATTTCAAACACAAATTGCTCCAATGCAAATCAATGTTAATCATTAATATATGACACAAAAACTCTGTCCTTTCTTCGATTATAAATCAATTTATTTCGGATAATACTTGAAAATTAAACAAAAAAATAGAAAAAAAGACAATTTAGTTAAATGGTTTATATAAATCATGACAATAAAAAAAAGAAAAATTAGTTGATTCACACAAATAAAATAGAAAAATAATGATCAGTTGTGATACATAGATTTTCGAACATAAAATGAGCAGATTTCTTGTAAAAAACTACTTCTTTAAATTTATGATATGAAACTTTTAATGTAATTCTTTCTGTAGAGTTCTACTGCAGATTTTCCTTCGGTTCCAGCTGCTTTCATAAGAACTTCTTCTGTAACAAAGTGAGTGAGTAATTCAGCACCATCAATAGAACGGATATTCAGAAACTTATGTTGTCCTTTTGTAGCTTTTGCTATATTTTCGAAATTGTCTTTTGCGTAGTCTGTGAGATAAAATGCATGAACTGGGATATTTTTTTTTATTAACTTTTGTAATTCAGTTTCATAATATGTTGATTTCGCATACTTAGTTTTTTTCCAATATGCCTCACCAAATGTTGCGCGTTTCTGAGTTACCTCAGGCTGAGTATTCGCTGGAGCATCTCCGATCAAAATAACTTGAGAGATTGAGTCTGATGTTTCACTCTCCATAAATGCATGACATAATCCTAACTCAATCGCTTCACGACCCATTCCACCTTCAGGAACAATGCTATTCATGAATTTACGTAAATTACTAGCTTTTGTCTCCCAGGCTGAGACTTCTAAGATTTTATTCTCTGTCGAGTTATAGTTTCGATAAACAGCAAATTGCATGGAAAATGAATCTGTTGGTAAATGTTTCTCGTTTAATACAGTTGAAGCGCGTTCAAACATCGTACATACTGTATCTTTAGCAGCATATAATAAATTTTTCATGGAGCCTGTTGCATCCATGAGAAGAAGTGTACGTGAACATCCTGATTCTATGTTTGCTCCACGATTTTGTTCAGTCAAAAATTTTTTAATAATGTCCATTTTTCCTATACACAATGCATTCATAAAGGTTTTAGAAGCTTGATGCTCACGTTTGCACTGTTCTATTCCTACTTCTTTTGAAGCACATTTACTATCATAAATTTTATTTCGATGTTCATTCAAAGTCGTATAAAGAATAGAGCCTGTTATTTTCGGAATAACTTGTTCCCAATCCGGTCCGAGTATCCATTCTAAATCGCTATCTAATAAGATCATTCTATATGAACCTCGATCTCCTTGTCGTGCTCCTCTTCCTATAATCTGATATTCTTCGGATAATTCTTCAGAAAAGAATGTTTGCAGGACATGAATACCACCATTCGCTAATACTTGCTGATTTCGACATATGAAATCAGTTCCTCGTCCAAATGTTCGAGTTAATAATGTAACTCGACCATTGGTAGCCGCACGCTTAACACATAGTTCTCTTTCTTTACTTGAAACTTTTTCAGTCACAATTTGTACTTCCTGTTTAATTGATGATAATTCTTTTGAATTATAAAATATTATTAATTTTTCTTCGGATTCAAAAAAGACGAGAATCGCACGTTGAGCATTACGCATCGTATCAATTTCTCCTCGAATTCTCATGAAATATTCTGATTTATTCACTGTTTGTACATCATTAGCAGGATTATAATTACGATTACTTTCTCCAAAAACTGAAGGCATATAAGTATTCTTCTCTATCTGATAAACTTTTTCTAAAATAATTTTTTCTGGTCGAGCAAGTGTTTTCAAAGTACCTGTGACACCTGTAATATAAGCAAATTCATGAGGCATTTCAGCATAAGAAAATGTTCCACAATTAATGATAATGCCAGTATTGGTTTTTAAACTTTGTTCACTAATAAAACCTTTTTGATTTTCAAAATAATATGCCCATACTGTATCATAACCTCGAACTACATTTTCTGCGATCGATTCACCTTCTACATAAACAATTTTATCATTTTGTACGATATAAGTTGATGACTGAAATGATTGTAAAGTAGCCACCATATCTTTAATGGCTTCATCGAAAATGAACATCCAATTACTGAATTTAACAGCACAATTTTTATATGCTGATAAAGCTTTAACAGCATTTAATGTGCGTATATTTCTATTTTTCCACATTGTATCTAATAGAATATTAATCAATGGATCTTTTAAATAAACTGAAGGTGTATACATTCCTCCGTAATATTTTTCACTTAGAAAAACATCAATTTCATCAATTAATAATACTTTCGATCGAATACGTGTTGTTAATTGAATAGTGTCTATGACACTTTTATTATTCATAAACATATCATTTACTTTTTCTCTTACATTACACTGTTCATTTAGGAAATTTTCACATAATTTATTAAAAGTCCCATACTGAATGTGTTCATCAACTCCAAGTGCTTGAAATACTGGAGCAAAATCATTTTTATCTCTCATACTCAAATATTCACTATAACAGGAACAATCAACATTAACTCCAATAAGAGCAAAAACACAGGCTGTAACAGCCATAACTACTGATTTACCTTCACCCGTACCTATTTGTACTAAGTTATTTGGTAAACTATCTGAGAGCCTTATTTTAGAGCGTTCCTTATTATTAACAGGTGTCGAATCTATTTTGTAGCCAATACCAAGAATACGAAAAATAGCAATAATCTGTCCAACATGTGGCATCAATAGAAAAGTATTTTGTTCTTCAATACCACGTTCAGCATTATAATTTTGAGTATTTTTCAAAGTCCATACAGCAAAAATATGTGCTAATAAGTCAGGAATAATATCTTGTAAAGATTTATTCCAAGTAATATCAGTTATATTAGAAGTAATTGTTCCAATAAGAACTTTCGTTTGTGAAATAATTATATCGAGATTTGGTTCTGATTGAGTTTTAGGATTAAATGATCTTAAACTGTTTGATATTAAATCATGATAAACTGTCTTAAAAGTATCATATCGTGTGCGTAACATATTCTCATCAATATTATCTCCTTCCAATTTTCCTATAACATAATCTAAATCATCTTGTTTTTGCATTTTTTCACGTCGTAATCTCCAATCTTCCTGACGAAAACATGAATGTTCACTAATTATTCGAGAACCTTCATCACTTTTCTCTAATATCATAGTCAATTTTGAAAGAGTTAAAAATCCATGTCGTGTTTTGTACAATTTTAAAACTTCATCTATTATTCCATTAATTTTTGTATCCAACATGGAGAAATTTTCAGCAAAAAATTTCATTTTAATAAGTATATCAGCGACTTTTGTCACATCAGAGCCTAGACTTATGAAATCTTTGGATAAAGTTGTAACTTTATCAATAATTATCTCTTCAGCTGATTCTAAAGCAGTTCGTATATTAGTTTCTGAAAGATGTATATATTTATCAAATGACATAAGATGATTGTAATACGTACGAAAACTATCTGATTCTGATGATGAAATTTGTTCTTTTGATACACATGTAACTAACTTTATTTTTATAACTTCAACTTTATCTTTAAGTATTTTCTCTAATTTATCGGTATCAATTTCTAATGATAAGAAATCTTTAAATTTCAAATCTATCGATTTTAATATTTGAAGATATATTGCGAGATTTCTGAAAAATTGATCACGCATAGCTTCAAATAGTTTCGTTTCATCGGTAATGAAACCGATATAAAATTGTTCTTTAAAATGTTTAATCATGGCTTCTAATTCAGTTTTCATATATGTATATGAAAGAATCGTTTTCATGTCATGCAAAACATGATTTATTAATTCATGTTGACAAGTGCATTGTCTTATCTTTCGTAAAAGTTCATCCCACATTTTGAAAAGAATCATCATTTCATAAATAACATTAATATCCGTTTGGTCAATAGCATGACGATACTTTTCAGAATTTTTATTCAAAGAATTGCACATCGTTTTGAGATCGATTTCACATTGTTGAACGATATTTTTAGGTAATAGCTCTTTAATTGCACCTGGACACGATTGAGAAAATTCAATATATAGAATTATGTTGTCAAATGCTCTCTCCGCAGTTTGAGTTTCCTCAAATTTAAACATATTAGCAAGGGTTTTCGAGCACTGCAAGAAACTTTCACACAATAAAGTGCAAACATTACGATAAATTTCATCTATTTCTGGAATTAGATTCGTCAAAGATTGAGAAGAGGTAGAGTTCTGAGAAATAGGATCAATGTTTCCACCGAACATTTTAGGAAAAAGATAGGGTAGGAATCCCACCTCTTTTGACTTCTTTTCAGCGGGTATAGCTGGAATATGACATAGATTTTCTTTATATTTGAAGACATATTTCACATATTGGAGAGCAGATTTTATATCATGATTGTCTAGTGCACTCTGTATTTTTGTCTTATAGTTAAATAGTTTCTCCATAACTCCTGAACGCAATATGTTGAGAAGTTCAAATTGCCCATTTTGACTATATTGTAGAGCAAGTTTAGTTATTTTATCAATGATTCGATCATCTGGTATGTCTGTTTCGTGAAATTCTTTCAAATCATGCTTATATGATCTTTCTTCATCGGTGAATTTGGTTTTCAATCGTTGAATTTTTGGTGTAAATAAATTTTCTAAACTTTGCGGTAGTAAAGTTAATACATTTTCTAATTCAACTATTTGTCTAGAACGTTCTTCGATCGAAAATTCTGATGTTCTTTTAATAGCTGTTTCAAAACTGTCTTGAATTTCTTTTAAAATAGATTGATGAACACCAGCATATTTTTGATGAGAATGCTTAGCTGCTTTTTCTAATTTATTTAAAAAATTTCTAGGTGATTTTTTATGATAGTTTTCAATATTTTTAAAATCATTCTGTTTTAAAATTTCATTAGTTAAATTCGCGAATCTATTTTCTACTTCTCTTAATTTTTCATTTATATTTTCCATAAGAAAAAGATTAATTAATTCATTCTCTATACTTTTACAAGTTTGCATTTCTAGTTCAGCTTCATAAATATCATCCGAATTGAGAAAATTTTCGATAGTATTGACACTCTGTAATAATCCTTCAGATAAAATTAGTTCAATATCTTTTTTGAATTTATTAAGATCAGTTTTAATTGTTTCATCAACTAGTTTCATAAGTCTTGATTTATTCAAAATAGTTTGAATCTTTTCGATATTTTCATGAATTAATTCGGTTTTTTTCTGATTATGATCTGTTAGGATCCTTTTTTGGTTTAGAATTTTGGCACTATCTCGAGTATTTTGCATCAAACGCCTTAAATTTGTATCTAGTTGGTACTTAATATCAAGTATTTCTCTTGAATTGGATGTTTTCTCTTCTATATCGGATATTAACATATCAACCTTAGCATAATCTTCTTGCGATATACATGCTATCACATTTTCAACGGCTCGTTTATCTTCCCTGGCTGCCTGTATTCGATACTGATGATATAAGGCTCGAAATTCACTAAAAGAAGGTGTACCACGACAAAAATAATCTACGCTTATTAACCTTCGTGTAATTATGAGTTGATTTCTCAAATCTTGAATTTGACCGGAAAATTTGAAAGTCTCCATTGAACTATTTATACTATGATACTGTTCGATAAATTTTCGCTGCCAGTATTCTTTCTTTTTCATAGCTTCGCTACATTCAGATACTCTTGGAAATTCAGTTAAAGAAGATAATTGATCTAGACATGTTTCTAACTCATGAGCATGTTGAGAAAGATCTTCTTGAAAATGACTAGTAGTCAAATGTATAAATAGTTTTCCAATTTTCTTATCGAGATAAGTCCCATATTCTCTAATATATTTTTTCAATATTTCATGAGTATCAGTCGCAATTGTTTTGACACGATCATTTGCTATTTTTTCACAATTACTTGTATACAATAAAGCTGTATCTGCTGCAGATACATCACATTCAATACTAAAATCATATGACTGCTTGTTCTGCTTAAGTTCCTTAATTCTAGTTTTCTTTTCTTCTATAGTTCGAATAAGTAATTCGATATTATCGTAGTTTTTCTTCTGAATTAAACTGATTTGTTCAGCAGAAGGAGACTCATGAGTATTTAATAGAGTTTCATATTGTTCTTTAATAGATTTTAAAGAAGATAAAAGGTTTCTCTTTTCTAGAATACTATTCAATTGATTATCATTTTCTTCAATTCTAGTTTTACAATCGATATCTGTTTCTGTCGTTGAATTTTTCTCATTTTCTTGTTCGAATTGAATATTTTGTGTATTTTCTAGTTCATTAATTTTATCATTTAGTTTCTGTATATTGAAAAAAGCATGTTCACGTAAGAAGATGTGAGCTGAATGTAAATTATCATATTCTTGTTTAATTCTTTCAAGTTCTTCTAATTCTTGTTTGATTTGATTTGTCATATTCTTTTGTAATTTAAATTGTTCAAGAAAACGATTAAAATTTTTCTCAATTGTTTCTAGAAAAACTTGAATAACTTCATCTTTAGATTTTTTCAATTCTGGTACCATACGTTCTAAGACAGTTAGAGATTCAAATTGATCAAAAATATCTTTTGCTTTACAAATATTTTCTGGATATTTCAAATTTAAATCTAATCTGTTCAAATTATCTCCTAATTGATGAAAATATTCAATTAGTTCTTCTGTAACACGATGTATTTTAACATCATATGCTCCGGGACTAATACTATTTACCCATTTTGCGTTTCTTAATCGTGATAATGATCGCGCAATTTTTGCATAATTCGGTATTCCTGATTCATTATCAATAGAAAAAAGTAATTTTTCTACTTCTTGATGTAATTGATGCATATGTCCACGTATTTTTTCAACAGAAAGATAATATGCTTCAGCACTTTTTGCTTCAATATCTGGAATAGTTCGAATCATTTTCATATCATTGACTACTATTTCTACATCTTCTAAAACACGATCTCCACTTGCTTGGAAAAGTTCAGAAATTCTATTATTTATTCGATTAAAATAGTTTAATATATTCTCAATAAATATATTATAAATAGAGCTCAAACTTTTGACATATTCTGGTACTGTTTTATTTTCCTTTTTCAACGTTTCAATATATGTACAAATACGATTTTCAAGTGCTGAATTTTCTTTAGCTGATTTCAGTATTTCAACGTATTTCTTGATAGATTCGATGTCTTTTTCATTTAGCGGAATCCTTGTTAAAATCGGATCGATATACTCAGAAAATCGATTTAAATTTTGTAAAAGAGCTTGAACAATTTCTGCATATTTTTTTCCGACTAAATCATGCAAATGATTGTTTAAAATCGGTAAACATTTCCATATTTCAAGGATAATTTCAGCTAGCTTGTCGAATTCATTACGAGGAATCGATACATATGCTGATTGTACTAGTTCACTAAATCGTTTCTCAAAACTTTCACAAGTTTTTCTATAAAATGATTCAAGTTCTGTAAAAGAATCTTTGAGTTTACAAAGATTATTGAAATATATTCCCACCAAATAATCGTGCAATGATTTTTCTAGAAGAACTTGATTTCTTTTCTCGAGTTCGGAACGAATATTTTGCATCAATGATTCAGGCGACGGAACATTTGTACCCATATGTTCTGACAGTTTTTGGAATTGTCGAGTATATTCCATAGAACTTTTATATTCATTAATATCTTCCTCTCTTATTCCATCTTGACTAGCTAATGAACGATTAAATTTTTCCGTAACTCCTGTACTAAAGCTCGTCATACTGTCACGTATAAAACGTATGGTATCTTCGTAAACATCTCGAGTTGTACTGTGTTCAAACAAATCCTTTAAAGATTTCAATTTATTTAAATAATATACGGCAAGGTCAATATCTTTATGTTTCAGTGCACACGTGACATTTACCTTGTCTCTTTCCGTCTGACTTGTAATACACGCTTCTGTTTCTGAACTCATCGAACATCGAAAAACGCCTTCAGGAAATTTGATACCGCGTACATGCTTCAGTTTCTCAATAATCGTTTTTGGATCTCCATGTACAGGATCGATATTGTCAGTACTCTGTTTAGTTTTATTAATCATATCTGTTAATAACGTTACAAAAGTTGTGTCAGTTTGTAAGCAAGGATCGGTATCTACTTTCGACGTTTTAATGTCTAATAGCACAGCAGAAATATCTATATCAGAAGGATACTTTGTGAATACATAGAGAATAGCATGGAGTCTCTCTTGAATTCCATGTATCATGTTAATTAATAAATGCGCTAGTTTCTGAATGCCTTGCCCTCTGTCACCTAAACTTTTATAACTTGATAAAGCTAGTATCTTGACACTCTTGCATCCCTGAATAGCTTTGACAACTCCTACACTGTTAGCTACATCAACTTCTGGACCTGCTGTGTCACCAAAGCCTGGCGCATCACATAAAATGATTTCTCCCGTTTCATAAAGACCAAAAATGTCTTTCAACTGGATGGTTACAGGTGTGATGTAGCGAGTTTCAGATTTATTTCGTGCACTATTCGTCACATTTTTTAATCCCGGATTAGTAATAGGTCCATCTGCTGTGATATGCGCTAGGAATTTTCCAGGCTCAATTTCTACTTGGGTCTGTTTCATTCGACAACCTGCAAGAAACTGAAGGGTGGTAGATTTTCCAGTTCCTGTCTCTCCTATCATAAGAACAATTTCTTTACCATGAATCAGTTTACCTGCAACTTTCGCCTTATCAACGAGTCGCTGAACCTCTTGCACATTTAAAGGTCGAATTTTCGTTAAAAGTTCTCTTAGAGAATTAATCGTTGCCGACATATTATTGTTCAGTATATATCTCTCCAAATTTTGCATATTCTCTTGAATTCTCACGGAAAATAGTTCTTGTTTCTTTATCTGATTCTGCAGCTTCTCTAATAGTTGAAATGATGTGTGATCTTCTTGCGAAAAGGATCGGTTTTCAGCTAACTTATCTTCAAAATGCACCAGAAGTTCCATAGTGCTTCTCTCAGCGCAAAAGGGCATATTTGCCATATCTTGACGCACATATTCAAGTTCTAATATTTTTGTTTTTTTCTCATCAAAAGTCGCATTACCGAATGATGGTGTTGGAACTGTTGCTGGAGCTAGTTCCGGAACTGGTGTTGGAACTGATGCTTGAGCTGTTGTTGGAACTGGTGTTGGAACTGATGCTTGAGCTGTTTTTGGAACTGGTGTTGGAATTGATGCTTGAGCTGTTGTTGGAACTGATTCTAAACGAGAAGAGTAGGAATACATTTGCATTAATTATCGTTTTGCGTGCTAAGGAGCACTGTGAAAATTCACTGTGGTATTTTTTCAGTGGTTTCTTACTTAATCTTACATCGATGCAAAAATTATCTGAAAAGTGTATGCTTCAAATGTATACAAATTATTCATATTGGTATTCGATAAGTAAACTCATTAATGTATTATATTTGATATTCTATCTAACCTAATGTTATGTTTAGTGTTTACAGAATTTTTTGAAACTGAATATTTTTCAGAACGTAAGCGCAGTGCGCAACTGCTCAAAGTGTATTCGACGTTAAGGCGAATGGGATACTAATTCTCGCGAGAGCACCATTCGAAGATGTTATAAAACGTTTGAGTCGAACTTGTGTCCATAAGTAGGGACTACATATGCTAGAAAAAAGTCTAAGAGAAGATGGGCACAATTTGAGATGTAGGTGAGATATCAACATTTTACTAAAGCTTTCTTAGATAGAACTTCCTTTTCTTCATACGATAAAAGTTTAAGTTTTTGAGCAAAGCATGACGGAGATGTGCTACTGTTAGAATAAATACGTTTTTTTTCTTACGGATGTCATTTAATGCATGAGTATCTAGAGAACATTGTATCTCAGTAATGGTTAATTCAAAAACTTTGAAACGTTGTAGATGACGCATGCCCTTAAAATCGGTGTGTTGGACGATTTTAAGGACACAGGAAGCAGAGGTCGAAACGGGACGAGTTGAAGTTTTGGAGAGATACAGCGGGGCGGAACGAAGTCTTATTTTCGAAATTTCCTCATGTGAAGACTTGATTAGTAGATATTTAAATATAACGCTTTAAATTCAATGACACACCAACGTCAATGATAAATGTCTCTGTAATGCAGACTTCCATCTTCCACAACAATCTCTTCCAAATGGCGAAGTTGACACATATCAGTTTTAAGGTGGATCAAGAAAAAGGTGGTTTGAACCCTTTACTATTCTAGAAAGAATGTCAACAGATATTTTTATATCTAGCGAAATTAGTACGTCATACTTTTTCCATACCATGCAGCTTAGCCGGAGTCGAAGAAGAATTTTCTGCTGCTGCTCAAGTTGTTAATCAAAGAAGATCCAATTTAGATTCATCGACTGTTAACAACATCATATTTCTTCATTCAATTAAGAAGAACAAAGTGAAAAACTAGTCAAATATATATGGAGTGCCATTTTTATGTTTTATTTCTTCATCTTTCGTGAGTTTTTTCTAATATGTAATTTAACAAATTTAATTATCGAATAAAATAGTTCCTATAAGAATTAGGTGGTACGAGGCGAGGCAAGACGAGATCAAAGAAAAAAAGCAAAGGTTGGGGCAAGGCATGGCGGGGATAACTTCTTGAGGGGCGGAGCGAGGCGGTGAGCGACAAATCCTCCCCCTTTCGGCCTCTATGAGGAAGTTACCGTAATTAAGATCTTGATATGGCCAAAATTTTACGGCAAAGCTCGAAACTTGCTTTGTATACGAAAAATAAAATTCCATAGGTAAACTCTGGTAAAAATTCGATGTAGCAGTCAAATATCAACTTGTGTCTATATTGTAGCGGTGGGACTTTACCTTTACTTTACTAGTAACTACTTATTTACTTCTTTACTTGTAAATAGTAACTACCGTATTTACATAGTTACTTGTAACTACGTAACTACCATATTTATATAGTCACTGTAGGATGATAACTATCACTGGATATCATTTTGCCCTCAACTGCTATACTATAGGGGTACTCTTGGATCCTCAAATGCTATACTATGCGGGTACTCTTGGGTCCTCATCTGCTATACTACAGGGGTACTCTTGGGTCTTCAACTGTTATACTCAGAAGGTACTCTTAGGTCCTCATCTATTATACCATAGGGGTACCTCTTGGGTTCTCAAGTGCTATACTGTAGGAGTACCGTTGGGTCCTAAAGTTAGGGATGGCGCCATATATTTATTCTACTAGTAACTAAGTACGTATCGTAGAGTGTTGATCGCTGCATCTGTTTTTGTATTGGACGAGAAATGGTCCAATCAGATGGCAGCAAAGTGTAGCTCGCTTATTTCATGGACAACCATTGGAGATTCTGCGAGGACTTTTGTAGAGTACCTTTGATAACCTCATATTGGCACGAATAACCATATGTTCCATCTTTATCTTGATGGAGAAAAACCGCCTCGAAATTCGATTGGCTGAAGCTCTTTTATACCAGCCTATCAGATTTCGAGGCAATTTTTCTTCATCAAGATAAACATGGAGCATAGGGGTATTCTAGCCAAATTGAGGTTATCAAGGGTGCTCTACAAAAGTCCTCGTAGAATCTCCGACGGTTGTTCATGAAATAAGAGGGTTACATTTTGCTGCCATCTGATTGAACAATTTCTCGTCTAATACAAAGCAGATGCAGCGACCAGCACTTTACGATACGTACTTAGTTACTAGTAGAATAAATATATGGCGCCATTCCTAACTTTAGGACCCAACGGTACTCCTACAGTATAGCACTTGAGAACTCAAGGGTACCCCTATGGTATGGTAGATGAGGACCTAAGGGTACCTTTAGAGTATAACAGTTGAGGATCCAAGAGTACCCTGTAGTACAGCAGATGAGGACCCAAAGGTATCTCCATAGTATAGGAGATGAGGACCCAAGAGTACACTCATAGTATAGCATTTAAGGATGCAAGGGTACCCCTATAGTATAGTAGACGAGGGCCCACGGATACTGCTTGATAGTTACCGTCTTGCAGTGACTAGATAAATTCGGTAGTTACGTAGTTACAAGTAACTATGTAAATGCAGTAGTTACTTAGTTATGAGTAATTACGTAAATAGATAGTTGCTATTTACAAGTAATTACGTAACTACAAAGTAAAATAAATATCTCACCCCTACTATATTGTCTTAACCTTTTTATTTGCTATGTATACATTTCCTACTTATTAACATAGTTTAGACTCAACAGCTTAATATTTCGGCAGATTCCTTCGTTAGTTCACAAAAACAAACTATCGAATCATATATCTGACTGTTGATTTTATCAAAAAAATACTAACAAAGGAGGTGTTTGTGCTGTCTGTTGAAACAATGGCACATACTCGGGTCAAATGAAAGCTCTCACTGTCAAACTAACAAGGTTAAAATATTAGCTGCCATTGGCTTGCCGAGAGAGAGATATTTAAATTTTAAATTTGAACATAAAAGTGAATCAGAAAAGATTTTCTCCACTATTATAAGGACAAAGCATAGTGTTGTTCGGGCCGATTATG